>JARKHS020031318.1:0-131748 GCA_030143305.2 Amblyomma americanum | reverse complement strand
CTGCTTGCTTGCTCCTGCTTGCTTGCTGCCTGCTTGCTCCTGCTTGCTGCTTGCTTGCTCCTGCTTGCTTGCTCCTGCTTGCTCCTGCTTGCTTGCTCTGCTTGCTTGCTTGCTCCTGCTGTTGCTCCCTGCTTGCTCCCTGCTTGCTTGCTCCTGCTTGCTCCTCTTGCTCCTGCTTGCTTGCTCCTGCTTGCTTGCTCCTGCTTGCTCCTGCTTGCTTGCTGCTGCTTGCTTGCTGCTTGCTGCTGCTTGGTTGCTGCTGCTTGCTTGCTTGCTTGCTCTGCTGCTGCTTGCTTGCTGCTGCTTGCTTGCTTGCTGCTGCTGCTTGCTTGCTTGCTGCTGCTTGCTTGCTTGCTGCTGCTTGCTTGCTTGCTTGCTGTTGCTTGCTTGCTGCTTGCTTGCGTGCTGCTGCTTGCTTGCTTGCTGCTTGCTTGCTTGCTGCTTGCTTGCTGCTGCTGCATGCTTGCTGCTTGCTTGCTTGCTTGCTGCTTGCTTGCTTGCTTCTGCTTGCTTGCTTGCTGCTTGCTTGCTTGCTGCTTGCTTGCTGCTGCTTGCTGCTTGCTTGCTTGCTTGCTGCTTGCTCCTGCTGCTTGCTTGCTTGCTCCTGCTGCTTGCTTGCTTGCTCCTGCTGCTTGCTTGCTTGCTCCTGCTGCTTGCTTGCTCTTGCTGCTAGCTTGCTTGCTCCTGCTGCTTGCTTGCTCCTGCTGCTTGCTTGCTTGTTCCTGCTGCTTGCTTGCTTGCTCCTGCTGCTTGCTTGGTTGCTCCTGCTGCTTGCTTGCTTGCTCCTGCTGCTTGCTTGCTTGCTCCTGCTGCTTGCTTGCCTGCTCCTGCTGCTTGCTTGTCTGCTCCTGCTGCTTGCTTGCCTGCTCGGCTGCTTGCTTGCTCCTGCTGCTTGCTTGCCTGCTCCTGCTGCTTGCTTGCTTGCTCCTGCTGCTTGCTTGCTTGCTCCTGCTGCTTGCTTGCCTGCTCCTGCTGCTTGCTTGCTTACTCCTGCTGCTTGCTTGCCTGCTCCTGCTGCTTGCTTGCCTGCTCCTGCTGCTTGCTTGCTTGCTCCTGCTGCTTGCTTGCTGCTGCTGCTTGCTTGCTTGCTCCTGCTGCTTGCTTGCTTGCTCCTGCTGCTTGCTTGCTCCTGCTGCTTGCTTGCTTGCTCGCTGCTGCTCTGCTTGCTTGCTCCTGCTGCTTGCTTCCTCTCTCCTGCTGCTTGCTTGCTCCTGCTGCTTGCTTGCTTGCTCCTGCTGCTTGCTTGCTTGCTCCTGCTGCTTGCTTGCCTGCTCCTGCTGCTTGCTTGCCTGCTCCTGCTGCTAGCTTGCCTGCTCCTGCTGCTTGCTTGCCTGCTCCTGCTGCTTGCGTGCCTGCTCCTGCTGCTTGCTTGCTCCTGCTGCTTGCTTGCCTGCTCCTGCTGCTTGCTTACCTGCTCCTGCTGCTTGCTTGCCTGCTCCTGCTGCTTGCTTGCTTGCTCCTGCTGCTTGCTTGCTTGCTCCTGCTGCTTGCTTCCTTGCTCCTGCTGCTTGCTTGCTTGCTCCTGCTGCTTGCTTGCTTGCTCCTTCTGCTTGCTTGCTTGCTCCTGCTTGCTTGCTCCTGCTTGCTTGCTCCTGCTTGCTTGCTTGCTCCTGCTTGCTTGCTTGCTCCTGCTTGCTTGCTTGCTCCTGCTTGCTTGCTTGCTCCTGCTTGCTCCTGCTTGCTTGCTCCTGCTTGCTCTTGCTTGCTCCTGCTTGCTCCTGCTTGCTTGCGCCTGGTTGCTTGCTCCTGCTTGCTTCTGCTTGCTTGCTCCTGCTTGCTCCTGCTTGCTTGCTCCTGCTTGCTCCTGCTTGCTTGCGCCTGCTTGCTCCTGCTTGCTTGCTCCTGCTTGATTGCTTGCTCCTGCTTGCTCCTGCTTGCTTGCTCTTGCTTGCTCCTGCTTGCTTGCTTGCTCCTGCTTGCTTGCTCCTGCTTGCTCCAGCTTGCTCCTGCTTGCTTGCTGCTGCTTGCTTGCTGCTGCTTGCTTGCTGCTGCTTGCTTGCTTGCTTGCTTGCTGCTACTTGCTTGCTTGCTGCTGCTTGTTTGCTTGCTGCTGCTTGCTTGCTTGCTGCTGCTTGCTTGCTTGCTTGCTTGCTGCTGCTTGCTTGCTGCTTGCTTGCCTGCTGCTTGCTTGCTGCTTGCTTGCTGCTTGCTGCTTGCTTGCTTGCTGCTTGCTTGCTTGCTTGCTGCTTGCTTGCTTGCTGCTTGCTTGCATGCTTGATTGCTTGCTTGCAGCTTGCTTGCTTGCATGCTTGCTGCTTGCTTGCTTGCTGCTGCTTGCTTTCTTGCTGCTGCTTGCTTGCTTGCTGCTGCTTGCTTGCTTGCTTGCTGCTGCTTGCTTGCTTGCTTGCTGCTGCTTGCTTGCTTGCATGCTTGCTTGCTGCTGCTTGCTTGCTGCTGCTGCATGCTTGCTTGCTTGCTGCTTGCTTGCTTGCTGCTTGCTTGCTTGCTGCTTGCTGCTTGCTTGCTGCTTGCTTGCTGCTTGCTGCTTGCTTGCTTGCTGCTTGCTTGCTTGCATCTGCTTGCTTGCTTGATTCTGCTTGCTTGCTTGCTTGCTTCTGCTTGCTTGCTCGTGCTTGCTCGCTCCTGCTTGCTCCTGCTTGCTTGCTCCTGCTTGCTCCTGCTTGCTTGCTCCTGCTTGCTCCTGCTTGCTCTTGCTTGCTCCTGCTTGCTTGCTCCTGCTTGCTTGCTCCTGCTTGCTCCTGCTTGCTTGCTCCTGTTCCTGCTTGCTCCTGCTTGCTTGCTCCTGCTTGCTCCTGCTTGCTTGCTCCTGCTTGCTCCTGCTTGCTTGCTTGCTCCTGCTTGCTCCTGCTTGCTTGCAAGCAGGAGCTTGCCTGCTTCTGCTGCTTGCTTGCCTGCTCCTGCTGCTTGCTTGCTTGCTCCTGCTGCTTGCTTGCTCCTGCTGCTTGCTTACCTGCTCCTGCTGCTTGCTTGCCTGCTCCTGCTGCTTGTTTGCCTGCTCCTGCTGCTTGCTTGCTTGCTCCTGCTGCTTGCTTCCTTGCTCCTGCTGCTTGCTTGCTTGCTCCTGCTGCTTGCTTGCTTGCTCCTTCTGCTTGCTTGCTTGCTCCTGCTTGCTTGCTTGCTCCTGCTGCTTGCTTGCTTGCTCCTGCTTGCTTGCTTGCTCCTGCTTGCTTGCTTGCTCCTGCTTGCTCCTGCTTGCTCCTTCTTGCTTGCTCCTGCTTGCTCCTGCTTGCTCTTGCTTGCTCCTGCTTGCTTGTGCCTGGTTGCTTGCTCCTGCTTGCTTCTGCTTGCTTGCTCCTGCTTGCTTGCTCCTGCTTGCTCCTGCTTGCTTGCTCCTGCTTGCTCCTGCTTGCTTGCTCCTGCTTGCTCCTGCTTGCTTGCTTGCTCCTGCTTGATTGCTTGCTCCTGCTTGCTCCTGCTTGCTTGCTCTTGCTTGCTCCTGCTTGCTTGCTTGCTCCTGCTTGCTTGCTCCTGCTTGCTCCTGCTTGCTTGCTGCTGCTTGCTTGCTGCTGCTGTTTGGTTGCTGCTGCTTGCTTGCTTGCTTGCCTGCTGCTGCTTGCTTGCTGCTGCTTGCTTGCTTGCTGCTGCTTGCTTGCTTGCTTGCTGCTGCTTGCTTTCTTGCTGCTGCTTGCTTGCTTGCTTGCTGTTGCTTGATTGCTGCTGCTTGCTTGCTGCTGCTTGCTTGCTTGCTGCTTGCTTGCTTGCATGCTTGCTTGCCGCTGCTGCATGCTTGATTGCTTGCTTGCTTCTGCTTGCTTGCTTGCTTCTGCTTGCTTGCTTCTGCTTGCTTGCTTCTGCTTGCTTGCTGCTGCTTGCTTCTGCTTGCTTGCTTCTGCTTGCTTGCTGCTGCTTGCTTGCTTGCTGCTTGCTTGCTTGCTTGCTGCTGCTGTTTGGTTGCTGCTGCTTGCTTGCTTGCTTGCCTGCTGCTGCTTGCTTGCTGCTGCTTGCTTGCCTTCTCCTGCTGCTAGCTTGCCTGCTCCTGCTGCTTGCTTGCCTGCTCCTGCTGCTTGCTTGCCTGCTCCTGCTGCTTGCTTGCTTGCTCCTGCTGCCTGCTTACTTGCTCCTGCTGCTTGCTTACCTGCTCCTGCTGCTTGCTTGCTTGCTCCTGCTGCTTGCTTGCCTGCTCCTGCTGCTTGCTTGCCTGCTCCTGCTGCTTGCTTGCCTGCTCCTGCTGCTTGCTTGCCTGCTCCTGCTGCTTGCTTGCTTGCTCCTGCTGCTTGCTTCCTTGCTCCTGCTGCTTGCTTGCTTGCTCCTGCTGCTTGCTTGCTTGCTCCTGCTTGCTTTCTTGCTTGCTCCTGCTTGCTTGCTCCTGCTTTCTCCTGCTTGCTCCTGCTTGCTTGCTCCTGCTTTCTCCTGCTTGCTCCTGCTTGCTTGCTCCTGCTTGCTCCTGCTTGCTTGCTCCTGCTTGCTCCTCCTTGCTTGCTCCTGCTTGCTCCGGCTTGCTTGCTCCTGCTTGCTTGCTTGCTCCTGCTTGCTTGCGCCTGGTTGCTTGCTCCTGCTTGCTCCTGCTTGCTTCCTCCTGCTTGCTCCTGCTTGCTTGCTCCTGCTTGCTACTGCTTGCTCCTGCTTGCTTGCTCCTGCTTGCTTGCTCCTGCTTGCTCCTGCTTTCTTGCTGCTGCTTGCTTGCTGCTGCTTGCTTGCTTGCTTGCTTTCTTGCTGCTGCTTGCTTGCTTGCTGCTGCTTGCTTGCTGCTGCTGCTTGCTTGCTTGCTGCTTGCTTGCTTGCTACTTGCTTGCTGCTTGCTTGCTGCTTGCTGCTTGCTTGCTGCTTGCTGCTTGCTTGCTGCTTGCTGCTTGCTCCTGCTTGCTCCTGCTTGCTTGCTCCTGCTTGCTCCTGCTTGCTTGCTGCTGCTTGCTTGCTGCTGCTTGCTTGCTGCTGCTTGCTTGCTTGCTTGCTTGCTGCTGCTTGCTTGCTTGCTTGCTGCTGCTTGTTTGCTTGCTGCTTGCTTGCTGCTTGCTGCTTGCTTGCTTCTGCTTGCTTGCTGCTGCTTGCTTCTGCTTGCTTGCTGCTGTTTGCTGCTGCTTGCTTGCTTGCTGCTTGCTTGCTTGCTGCTGCTGCTTGGTTGCTGCTGCTTGCTTGCTTGCTTGCTTGCTCCTGCTGCTTGCTTGCTGCTGCTGCTTATTTGCTTGCTGCTTGCTTGCTGCTTGCTGCTTGCTGCTTGCTTGCTTCTGCTTGCTTGCTGCTTCTTGCTTCTGCTTGCTTGCTGCTGCTTGCTTGCTTGCTGCTTGCTTGCTTGCTGCTGCTGCTTGCTCCTGCTTGCTTGCTTGCTCCTGCTTGCTCCTGCTTGCTTGCACCTGCTTGCTCCTGCTTGCTTGCTTGCTCCTGCTTGCTCCTGCTTGCTTGCTCCTGCTTGCTTGCTGCTGCTTGCTTGCTGCTGCTTGCTTGCTTGCTTGCTGCTGCTTGCTTGCTTGCTTTGCTTGCTGCTGCTTGCTTGCTTGCTTGCTGCTGCTTGCTTGCTGCTTCTGCATGCTTGCTTGCTTGCTCTGCTGCTTGCTTGCTGCTTGCTGCTTGCTTGCTTGCTTGCTGCTTGCTGCTTGCTTGCTTGCTTGCTGCTTGCTTGCTTGCTGCTTGCTTGCTGCTTGCTGCTTGCTTGCTTGCTGCTTGCTGCTTGCTTACTTGCTGCTTGCTGCTTGCTGCTTGCTTGCTGCTTGCTTGCTGCTTGCTTGCTTGCTGCTTGCTTGCTTGCTTGCTGCTTGCTTGCTTGCTTGCTGCTTGCTTGCTGCTTGCTTGCTTGCTTGCTGCTTGCTTGCATGCTTGCTTGCTTCCTTGCTGCTTGCTTGCTTGCATGCTTGCTGCTTGCTTGCTGCTGCTTGCTTGCTTGCTGCTGCTTGCTTGCTTGCTTGCTGCTGCTTGCTTGCTTGCTGCTGCTTGCTTGCTTGCTTGCTGCTGCTTGCTTGCTTGCATGCTTGCTTGCTGCTGCTGCTGCTTGCTTGCTCTGCTGCTTGCTTGCTTGCTTATGCTTGCTTGCTTCTGCTTGCTTGCTGCTGCTTGCTTCTGCTTGCTTGCTCTGCTTGCTTGCTGCTGCTTGCTTGCTTGCTGCTGCTGCTTGCTTGCTTGCTGCTGCTGCTTGCTTGCTTGCTGCTGCTTGCTTGCTTGCTCCTGCTGCTTGCTTGCTTGCTCCTGCTGCTTGCTTGCTCCTGCTGCTTGCTTGCTTGCTCCTGCTGCTTGCTTGCTTGCTGCTGCTGCTTGCTTGCTTGCTCCTGCTGCTTGCTTGCTTGCTCCTGCTGCTTGCTTGCTTGCTCCTGCTGCTTGCTGCTGCTCCTGCTGCTTGCTTGCCTGCTCCTGCTGCTTGCTTGCCTGCTCCTGCTGCTTGCTTGCCTGCTCCTGCTGCTTGCTTGCCTGCTCCTGCTGCTTGCTTGCTTGCTCCTGCTGCTAGCTTGCCTGCTCGCTGCTGCTTGCTTGCTCCTGCTGCTTGCTTGCTTGCTCCTGCTGCTTGCTTGCTCCTGCTGCTCCTGCTTGCTTGCTCCTGCTTGCTTGCTTGCTCCTGCTTGCTTGCTTGCTCTGCTTGCTCTGCTTGCTTGCTGCTGCTGCTTGCTTGCTCTGCTCCTGCTGCTTGCTTGCTTGCTCCTGCTGCTTGCTTGCTCCTGCTGCTTGCTTGCTTGCTCCTGCTGCTTGCTTGCTTGCTCGCTTGCTGCTTGCTTGCCTGCTCCTGCTGCTTGCTTGCCTGCTCCTGCTGCTGCTTGCCTGCTGCTGCTGCTTGCTTGCCTGCTCTGCTGCTTGCTTGCTTGCTCCTGCTGCTTGCTTGCTTGCTGCTGCTTGCTGCTGCTTGCTTGCTGCTGCTTGCCTGCTTGCTTCCTGCTTGCTTGCGCTGCTTGCTTGCTCCTGCTTGCTTGCTGCTTGCTTGCTGCTCTGCTTGCTCGCTGCTTGCTTGCTCCTGCTTGCTTGCTTGCTGCTTGCTTGCTTGCTTGCTGCTGCTTGCTTGCTGCTTGCTTGCTTGCTCCTGCTTGCTCTGCTGCTTGCTCCTGCTTGCTCCTGCTTGCTTGCTCCTGCTTGCTCCTGCTTGCTCTTGCTTGCTTGCTTGCTTGCTGCTTGCTTGCTGCTGTTGCTTGCTTGCTTGCTGCTGCTTGCTTTCTTGCTGCTGCTTGCTTGCTTGCTTGCTGTTGCTTGCTTGCTTGCTTGCTGCTGCTTGCTTGCTTGCATGCTTGCTTGCTGCTGCTGCATGCTTGCTTGCTGCTTGCTTGCTGCTTGCTGCTTGCTTGCTTGCTGCTTGCTGCTTGCTTGCTGCTTGCTTGCTGCTTGCTTGCTTGCTGCTTGCTTGCTTGCTGCTTGCTTGCTTGCTTCTGCTTGCTTGCTTGCTTCTGCTTGCTTGCTCCTGCTTGCTCGCTCCTTCTTGCTCCTGCTTGCTTGCTCCTGCTTGCTCCTGCTTGCTTGCTCCTGCTTGCTCCTGCTTGCTCTTGCTTGCTCCTGCTTGCTCCTGCTTGCTCCTGCTTGCTCCTGCTTGCTTGCTCCTGTTTGTTCCTGCTTGCTTGCTTGCTTGCTCCTGCTTGCTGCTGCTTGCTTGCGCCTGCTGGCTTGCTCCTGCTTGCTCCTGCTTGCTTGCTCCTGCTTGCTTGCTCCTGCTTTCTCCTGCTTGCTCCTGCTTGCTTGCTTGCTCCTGCTGCTCCTGCTTGCTTGCTCCTGCTTGCTCTTGCTTGCTTGCTGCTGCTTGCTTGCTGCTGCTTGCTTGCTTGCTTGCTGCTGCTTGCTTGCTTGCTTTCTTGCTGCTGCTTGCTTGCTTGCTGCTTGCTTGCTTGCTGCTTGCTGCTTGCTTGCTTGCTGCTTGCTTGCTGCTTGCTGCTTGCTGCTTGCTTGCTTGCTGCTTCGCTGCTTGCTTGCTTGCTGCTTGCTGCTTGCTGCTTGCTTGCTGCTTGCTTGCTGCTTGCTTGCTGCTTGCTTGCTTGCTGCTTCCTTGCTTGCTGCTTGCTTGCTTGCTGCTTGCTGCTTGCTTGCTTGCTGCTTCCTTGCTTGCTGCTTGCTTGCTTGCTGCTTTCTTGCTTGCTTGCTGCTTGCTTGCTGCTTGCTTGCATGCTTGCTGCTTGCTTGCTGCTGCTTGCTTGCTTGCTTGCTGCTGCTTGCTTTCTTGCTGCTGCTTGCTTGCTTGCTTGCTGTTGCTTGATTGCTGCTGCTTGCTTGCTTGCTTGCTGCTGCTTGCTTGCTTGCTGCTGCTTGCTTGCTTGCTTGCATGCTTGCTTGCTGCTGCTGCATGCTTGCTTGCTTGCTTGCTTCTGCTTGCTTGCTGCTTGCTTGCTGCTTGCTTGCTTGCTGCTTGCTTGCATGCTTGCTGCTTGCTTGCTGCTGCTTGCTTGCTTGCTGCTGCTTGCTTGCTTGCTGCTGCTTGCTTTCTTGCTGCTGCTTGCTTGCTTGCTGTTGCTTGATTGCTGCTGCTTGCTTGCTTGCTTGCTGCTGCTTGCTTGCTTGCTGCTGCTTGCTTGCTTGCATGCTTGCTTGCTTGCTGCTTTCTTGCTTGCTTGCTGCTTGCTTGCATGCTTGCTGCTTGCTTGCTGCTGCTTGCTTGCTGCTGCTTGCTTGCTTGCTGCTGCTTGCTTTCTTGCTGCTGCTTGCTTGCTTGCTTGCTGTTGCTTGATTGCTGCTGCTTGCTTGCTTGCTGCTGCTGCTTGCTTGCTTGCTGCTGCTTGCTTGCTTGCTTGCATGCTTGCTTGCTGCTGCTGCATGCTTGCTTGCTTCTGCTTGCTTGCTGCTTGCTTGCTGCTTGCTTGCTGCTTGCTTGCTTGCTGCTTCCTTGCTTGCTTGCTGCTTGCTTGCTTGCTGCTTTCTTGCTTGCTTGCTGCTTGCTTGCTGCTTGCTTGCTTGCTGCTTGCTTGCATGCTTGCTGCTTGCTTGCTGCTGCTTGCTTGCTTGCTGCTGCTTGCTTGCTTGCTGCTGCTTGCTTTCTTGCTGCTGCTTGCTTGCTTGCTGTTGCTTGCTTGCTGCTGCTTGCTTGCTTGCATGCTTGCTTGCTGCTGCTGCATGCTTGCTTGCTTCTGCTTGCTTGCTTGCTTCTGCTTGCTTGCTTCTGCTTGCTTGCTTGCTTCTGCTTGCTTGCTTCTGCTTGCTTGCTTCTGCTTGCTTGCTTGCTGCTGCTGCTGTTTGGTTGCTGCTGCTTGCTTGCTTGTTTGCCTGCTGCTGCTTGCTTGCTGCTGCTTGCTTGCTTGCTCCTGCTGCTTGCTTGCTTGCTCCTGCTGCTTGCTTGCCTGCTCCTGCTGCTTGCTTGCTTGCTCCTGCTGCTTGCTTGCCTGCTCCTGCTGCTTGCTTGCCTGCTCCTGCTGGTTGCTTGCTTTCTCCTGCTCCTTGCCTTCTTGCTCCTGCTGCTTGCTTGCTCCTGCTGCTTGCTTGCTCCTGCTGCTTGCTTGCTTGCTCCTGCTTGCTTGCTTGCTCCTGCTTGCATGCTTGCTCCTGGTTGCTTCCTTGCTCCTGCTTGCTTGCTTGCTCCTACTTGCTTGCCTGCTCCTGCTTGCTTGCTTGCTCCTTCTTGATCGCTCCTGCTTGCTTGCTCCTGCTTGCTCCTGCTTGATCCTGCTTGCTCCTGCTTGCTCTTGCTTGCTCCTGCTTGCTTGCTCCTGCTTGCTCCTGCTTGCTTGCTCCTGCTTGCTTGCTTGCTCCTGTTTGCCCCTGCTTGCCCCTGCTTGCTTGCTCCTGCTTGCTCCTACTTGCTCCTGCTTGCTTGCTCCTGCTTGCTTGCTCCGGCTTGCTCCTGCTTGCTTGCTCCGGCTTGCTGCTGCTTGCTCCTGCTTGCTTGCTCCTGCTTGCTCCTGCTTGCTTGCTCCTGCTTGCTGCTGCTTGCTCCTGCTTGCTTGCTTGCTGCTGCTTGCTTGCTTGCTGCTGCTTGCTTGCTTGCTGCTGCTTGCTTGCTGATGCTTGCTTGCTTGCTTGCTGCTGGTTGCTTGCTTGCTGCTTGCTGCTGCTTGCTTGCTGCTTGCTTGCTTGCTGCTTGCTTGCTTGCTGCTCCTTGCTTGCTGCTTGCTTGCTTGCTTGCTGCTTGCTTGCTTGCTTGCTGCTTGCTTGCTTGCTGCTTGCTTCCTTGCTGCTTGTTGCTTGCTGCTTGCTGCTTGCATGCTGCTTGCTGCTTGCTGCTGCTTGCTACTTGCTTGCTGCTTGCTGCTGCTTGCTGCTTGCTTGCTGCTTGCTGCTTGCTTGCTGCTTGCTGCTTGCTTGCTGCTTGCTGCTTGCTCGCTGCTTGCTTGCTGCTTGCTGCTTGCTTGCTTGCTTGCTGCTTGCTTGCTTGCTCCTGCTGCTTGCTTGCTTGCTCGCTGCTGCTTGCTTGCTTGCTCCTGCTGCTTGCTTGCTTGCTCCTGCTGCTTGCTTGCTGCTTGCTGCAGCTTGCTGCTGCTTGCTTGCTGCTTGCTGCTGCTTGCTTGCTGGTTGCTGCTGCTTGCTTGCTTGCTTGCTGCTTGCTGCTGCTTGCTTGCTGGTTGCTGCTGCTTGCTTGCTTGCTTGCTGCTTGCTGCTGCTTGCTTGCTTGCTGCTTGCTGCTGCTTGCTTGCTTGCTGCTTGCTGCTGCTTGCTTGCTGCTGCTGCTGCTTGCTTGCTCCTGCTGCTTGCTTGCTTGCTGCTGCTGCTGCAGCTTGCTTGCTGCTGCTGCTTGCTTACTTGCTGCTGCTGCTGCTGCTTGCTGCTGCTGCTGTTTGCTTGCTTGCTTGCTTGCTGCTGCTGCTTGCTTGCTTGCTTGCTGCTGCTGCTTGCTTGCTTGCTTGCTGCTGCTGCTGCTTGCTTGCTTGCTGCTGCTGCTGCTTGCTTGCTAGCTGCTGCTTGCTTGCTAGCTGCTGCTTGCTTGCTTGCTCCTGCTGCTTGCTTGCTTGCTGCTGCTGCTGTTTGCTTGCTTGCTTGCTGCTGCTGCTTGCTTGCTTGCTTGCTTGCTGCTGCTGCTTGCTTGCTTGCTGCTGCTGCTTGCTTGCTCTCTCCTGCTGCTTGCTTGCTTGCTCCTGCTGCTTGCTTGCTCCTGCTGCTTGCTTGCTTGCTCCTGCTGCTTGCTTGCTTGCTCCTGCTGCTTGCTTGCCTGCTCCTGCTGCTAGCTTGCCTGCTCCTGCTGCTTGCTTGCCTGCTCCTGCTGCTTGCTTGCCTGCTCCTGCTGTTGCTTGCTTGCTCCTGCTGCTTGCTTGCTTGCTCCTGCTGCTTGCTTACCTGCTCCTGCTGCTTGCTTGCTCCTGCTGCTTGCTTGCCTGCTCCTGCTGCTTGCTTGCCTGCTCCTGCTGCTTGCTTGCCTGCTCCTGCTGCTTGCTTGCCTGCTCCTGCTGCTTGCTTCCTAGCTCCTGCTGCTTGCTTGCTTGCTCCTGTTGCTTGCTTGCTTGCTCCTGCTTGCTTTCTTGCTTGCTCCTGCTGCTTGCTTGCTTGCTTCTGCTTGCTCGCTCCTGCTTGCTCCTGCTTGCTTGCTCCTGCTTGCTCCTGCTTGCTTGCTCCTGCTTGCTCCTGCTTGCTTGCGCCTGCTTGCTTGCTCCTGCTTGCTCCTGCTTGCTTGCTCCTGCTTGCTCCTGCTTGCTTGC
The DNA here is from genome assembly GCA_030143305.2 of Amblyomma americanum. Lineage (NCBI taxonomy): Eukaryota > Metazoa > Arthropoda > Arachnida > Ixodida > Ixodidae > Amblyomma > Amblyomma americanum. Next base: position 120,334 of record JARKHS020031318.1, on the reverse strand, counting down.
TCCTGCTTGCTCCTGCTTGCTTGCTCCTGCTTGCTCCTGCTTGCTTGCTTGCTTGCCCCTGCTGGCTTGCTTGCTTCTGCTTGCTCCTGCTTGCTTGCTCCTGCTTGCTCCTGTTTGCTTCTGCTTGCTTGCTCCTGCTTGCTCCTGCTTGCTTGCTTGCTGCTGCTTGCTTGCTTGCTTGCTGCTGCTTGCTTGCTTGCTTTCTTGCTGCTGCTTGCTTGCTGCTGCTTGCTTGCTGCTGCTGCTTGCTTGCTGCTTGCTTGCTTGCTGCTTGCTTGCTGCTTGCTTGCTGCTTGCTGCTTGCTTGCTTGCTGCTTGCTTGCTGCTTGCTGCTTGCTTGCTTGCTTGCTTGCTGCTTGCTGCTTGCTGCTTGCTCCTGCTTGCTCCTGCTTGCTTGCTTGCTGCTGCTTGCTTGCTGCTGCTTGCTTGATTGCTTTCTTGCTCCTGCTTGCTTGCTTCCTGCTGCTGCTTGCTTGCTTGCTTGCTGCTTGCTTGCTTGCTGCTTGCTTGCTGCTTGCTTGCTGCTTGCTTGCTTGCTTGCTGCTTGCTTGCTTGCTGCTTGCTGCTTGCTTGCTTGCTTGCTGCTTGCTTGCATGCTTGATTGCTTGCTTGCTTGCAGCTTGCTTGCTTGCATGCTTGCTGCTTGCTTGCCTGCTCCTGCTTGCTTGCTTGCTGCTTGCTTGCTGCTGCTTGCTTGCTTGCTTCTGCTCGCTCGCTTCTGCTTGCTTGCTTCTGCTTGCTTGCTTCTGCTTGCTTGCTGCTGGTTGCTTCTGCTTGCTTGCTGCTGCTTGCTGCTGCTCGCTTGCTTGCTGCTTGCTTGCTTGCTGCTGCTGCTGCTTGGTTGCTGCTGCTTGGTTGCTTGCTTGCTCCTGCTGCTTGCTTGTCTGCTCCTGCTGCTTGCTTGCCTGCTCCGGCTGCTTGCTTGCTCCTGCTGCTTGTTTGCCTGCTCCTGCTGCGTGCTTGCTTGCTCCTGCTGCTTGCTTGCTTGCTCCTGCTGCTTGCTTGCTTGCTTGCTGCTGCTTGCTTGCTTGCTTTCTTGCTGCTGCTTGCTTGCTTGCTGCTGCTTGCTTGCTTGCTTGCTGCTTGCTTGCTTGCTACTTGCTTGCTGCTTGCTGCTTGCTTGCTGCTTGCTGCTTGCTTGCTGCTTGCTGCTTGCTCCTGCTTGCTCCTGCTTGCTCCTGCTTGCTCCTGCTTGCTTGCTCCTGCTTGCTCCTGCTTGCTTGCTGCTTCTTGCTTGCTGCTGCTTGCTTGCTGCTTGCTTGCTGCTGCTTGCTTGCTTGCTGCTGCTTGCTGCTGCTTGCTTGCTGCTGCTGCTTGTTTGCTTGCTGCTTGCTTGCTGCTTGCTTGCTGCTTGCTGCTTGCTGCTTGCTTGCTTCTGCTTGCTTGCTGCTGCTTGCTTCTGCTTGCTTGCTGCTGCTTGCTGCTGCTTGCTTGCTTGCTGCTTGCTTGCTTGCTGCTGCTGCTGCTTGGTTGCTGCTGCTTGCTTGCTTGCTTGCTCCTGCTGCTTGCTTGCTGCTGCTGCTTGTTTGCTTGCTGCTTGCTTGCTGCTTGCTTGCTGCTTGCTGCTTGCTTGCTTCTGCTTGCTTGCTGCTGCTTGCTTCTGCTTGCTTGCTGCTGCTTGCTGCTGCTTGCTTGCTTGCTGCTTGCTTGCTTGCTGCTGCTGCTGCTTGGTTGCTGCTGCTTGCTTGCTTGCTCCTGCTGCTTGCTTGCTTGCTCCTGCTGCTTGCTTGCTTGCTCCTGCTGCTTGCTTGCTTGCTCCTGCTGCTTGCTTGCTTGCTCCTGCTGCTTGCTTGGTTGCTCCTGCTGCTTGCTTGCTTGCTCCTGCTGCTTGCTTGCTTGCTCCTGCTGCTTGCTTGCCTGCTCCTGCTGCTTGCTTGTCTGCTCCTGCTGCTTGCTTGCCTGCTCCGGCTGCTTGCTTGCTCCTGCTGCTTGCTTGCCTGCCTGCTCCTGCTGCTTGCTTGCTTGCTCCTTCTGCTTGCTTGCTTGCTCCTGCTGCTTGCTTGCCTGCTCCTGCTGCTTGCTTGCTTACTCCTGCTGCTTGCTTGCCTGCTCCTGCTGCTTGCTTGCTTGCTCCTGCTGCTTGCTTGCTCCTGCTGCTTGCTTGCTTGCTCCTGCTGCTTGCTTGCTCCTGCTGCTTGCTTGCTTGCTCCTGCTGCTTGCTTCCTCTCTCCTGCTGCTTGCTTGCTCCTGCTGCTTGCTTGCTTGCTCCTGCTGCGTGCTTGCTTGCTCCTGCTGCTTGCTTGCTTGCTCCTGCTGCTTGCATGCCTGCTCCTGCTGCTTGCTTGCCTGCTCCTGCTGCTAGCTTGCCTGCTTCTGCTGCTTGCTTGCCTGCTCCTGCTGCTTGCTTGCTTGCTCCTGCTGCTTGCTTGCTCCTGCTGCTTGCTTACCTGCTCCTGCTGCTTGCTTGCCTGCTCCTGCTGCTTGTTTGCCTGCTCCTGCTGCTTGCTTGCTTGCTCCTGCTGCTTGCTTCCTTGCTCCTGCTGCTTGCTTGCTTGCTCCTGCTGCTTGCTTGCTTGCTCCTTCTGCTTGCTTGCTTGCTCCTGCTTGCTTGCTTGCTCCTGCTGCTTGCTTGCTCTGCTCCTGCTTGCTTGCTTGCTCCTGCTTGCTTGCTTGCTCCTGCTTGCTCCTGCTTGCTCCTTCTTGCTTGCTCCTGCTTGCTCCTGCTTGCTCTTGCTTGCTCCTGCTTGCTTGCGCCTGGTTGCTTGCTCCTGCTTGCTTCTGCTTGCTTGCTCCTGCTTGCTTGCTCCTGCTTGCTCCTGCTTGCTTGCTCCTGCTTGCTCCTGCTTGCTTGCTCCTGCTTGCTCCTGCTTGCTCCTGCTTGCTTGCTTGCTCCTGCTTGATTGCTTGCTCCTGCTTGCTCCTGCTTGCTTGCTCTTGCTTGCTCCTGCTTGCTTGCTTGCTCCTGCTTGCTTGCTCCTGCTTGCTCCTGCTTGCTTGCTGCTGCTTGCTTGCTGCTGCTGTTTGGTTGCTGCTGCTTGCTTGCTTGCTTGCCTGCTGCTGCTTGCTTGCTGCTGCTTGCTTGCTTGCTGCTGCTTGCTTGCTTGCTTGCTGCTGCTTGCTTTCTTGCTGCTGCTTGCTTGCTTGCTTGCTGTTGCTTGATTGCTGCTGCTTGCTTGCTGCTGCTTGCTTGCTTGCTGCTTGCTTGCTTGCATGCTTGCTTGCCGCTGCTGCATGCTTGATTGCTTGCTTGCTTCTGCTTGCTTGCTTGCTTCTGCTTGCTTGCTTCTGCTTGCTTGCTTCTGCTTGCTTGCTGCTGCTTGCTTCTGCTTGCTTGCTTCTGCTTGCTTGCTGCTGCTTGCTTGCTTGCTGCTTGCTTGCTTGCTTGCTGCTGCTGTTTGGTTGCTGCTGCTTGCTTGCTTGCTTGCCTGCTGCTGCTTGCTTGCTGCTGCTTGCTTGCCTTCTCCTGCTGCTAGCTTGCCTGCTCCTGCTGCTTGCTTGCCTGCTCCTGCTGCTTGCTTGCCTGCTCCTGCTGCTTGCTTGCTTGCTCCTGCTGCCTGCTTACTTGCTCCTGCTGCTTGCTTACCTGCTCCTGCTGCTTGCTTGCTTGCTCCTGCTGCTTGCTTGCCTGCTCCTGCTGCTTGCTTGCCTGCTCCTGCTGCTTGCTTGCCTGCTCCTGCTGCTTGCTTGCCTGCTCCTGCTGCTTGCTTGCTTGCTCCTGCTGCTTGCTTCCTTGCTCCTGCTGCTTGCTTGCTTGCTCCTGCTGCTTGCTTGCTTGCTCCTGCTTGCTTTCTTGCTTGCTCCTGCTTGCTTGCTCCTGCTTTCTCCTGCTTGCTCCTGCTTGCTTGCTCCTGCTTTCTCCTGCTTGCTCCTGCTTGCTTGCTCCTGCTTGCTCCTGCTTGCTTGCTCCTGCTTGCTCCTCCTTGCTTGCTCCTGCTTGCTCCGGCTTGCTTGCTCCTGCTTGCTTGCTTGCTCCTGCTTGCTTGCGCCTGGTTGCTTGCTCCTGCTTGCTCCTGCTTGCTTCCTCCTGCTTGCTCCTGCTTGCTTGCTCCTGCTTGCTACTGCTTGCTCCTGCTTGCTTGCTCCTGCTTGCTTGCTCCTGCTTGCTCCTGCTTTCTTGCTGCTGCTTGCTTGCTGCTGCTTGCTTGCTTGCTTGCTTTCTTGCTGCTGCTTGCTTGCTTGCTGCTGCTTGCTTGCTGCTGCTGCTTGCTTGCTTGCTGCTTGCTTGCTTGCTACTTGCTTGCTGCTTGCTTGCTGCTTGCTGCTTGCTTGCTGCTTGCTGCTTGCTTGCTGCTTGCTGCTTGCTCCTGCTTGCTCCTGCTTGCTTGCTCCTGCTTGCTCCTGCTTGCTTGCTGCTGCTTGCTTGCTGCTGCTTGCTTGCTGCTGCTTGCTTGCTTGCTTGCTTGCTGCTGCTTGCTTGCTTGCTTGCTGCTGCTTGTTTGCTTGCTGCTTGCTTGCTGCTTGCTGCTTGCTTGCTTCTGCTTGCTTGCTGCTGCTTGCTTCTGCTTGCTTGCTGCTGTTTGCTGCTTCTTGCTTGCTTGCTGCTTGCTTGCTTGCTGCTGCTGCTTGGTTGCTGCTGCTTGCTTGCTTGCTTGCTTGCTCCTGCTGCTTGCTTGCTGCTGCTGCTTATTTGCTTGCTGCTTGCTTGCTGCTTGCTGCTTGCTGCTTGCTTGCTTCTGCTTGCTTGCTGCTTCTTGCTTCTGCTTGCTTGCTGCTGCTTGCTGCTGCTTGCTTGCTTGCTGCTGCTGCTGCTTGGTTGCTGCTGCTTGCTTGCTTGCTCCTGCTGCTTGCTTGCTTGCTCCTGCTGCTTGCTTGCTTGCTCCTGCTGCTTGCTTGCTTGCTCCTGCTGCTTGCTTGCTCTTGCTGCTAGCTTGCTTGCTCCTGCTGCTTGCTTGCTCCTGCTGCTTGCTTGCTTGTTCCTGCTGCTTGCTTGCTTGCTCCTGCTGCTTGCTTGGTTGCTCCTGCTGCTTGCTTGCTTGCTCCTGCTGCTTGCTTGCTTGCTCCTGCTGCTTGCTTGCCTGCTCCTGCTGCTTGCTTGTCTGCTCCTGCTGCTTGCTTGCCTGCTCCGGCTGCTTGCTTGCTCCTGCTGCTTGCTTGCCTGCTCCTGCTGCTTGCTTGCTTGCTCCTGCTGCTTGCTTGCTTGCTCCTGCTGCTTGCTTGCCTGCTCCTGCTGCTTGCTTGCTTACTCCTGCTGCTTGCTTGCCTGCTCCTGCTGCTTGCTTGCCTGCTCCTGCTGCTTGCTTGCTTGCTCCTGCTGCTTGCTTGCTCCTGCTGCTTGCTTGCTTGCTCCTGCTGCTTGCTTGCTCCTGCTGCTTGCTTGCTTGCTCCTGCTGCTTGCTTGCTTGCTCCTGCTGCTTGCTTCCTCTCTCCTGCTGCTTGCTTGCTCCTGCTGCTTGCTTGCTTGCTCCTGCTGCTTGCTTGCTTGCTCCTGCTGCTTGCTTGCCTGCTCCTGCTGCTTGCTTGCCTGCTCCTGCTGCTAGCTTGCCTGCTCCTGCTGCTTGCTTGCCTGCTCCTGCTGCTTGCGTGCCTGCTCCTGCTGCTTGCTTGCTCCTGCTGCTTGCTTACCTGCTCCTGCTGCTTGCTTACCTGCTCCTGCTGCTTGCTTGCCTGCTCCTGCTGCTTGCTTGCTTGCTCCTGCTGCTTGCTTGCTTGCTCCTGCTGCTTGCTTCCTTGCTCCTGCTGCTTGCTTGCTTGCTCCTGCTGCTTGCTTGCTTGCTCCTTCTGCTTGCTTGCTTGCTCCTGCTTGCTTGCTCCTGCTTGCTTGCTTGCTCCTGCTTGCTTGCTTGCTCCTGCTTGCTTGCTTGCTCCTGCTTGCTTGCTTGCTCCTGCTTGCTCCTGCTTGCTTGCTCCTGCTTGCTCTTGCTTGCTCCTGCTTGCTCCTGCTTGCTTGCGCCTGGTTGCTTGCTCCTGCTTGCTTCTGCTTGCTTGCTCCTGCTTGCTCCTGCTTGCTTGCTCCTGCTTGCTCCTGCTTGCTTGCTCCTGCTTGCTCCTGCTTGCTTGCTCCTGCTTGATTGCTTGCTCCTGCTTGCTCCTGCTTGCTTGCTCTTGCTTGCTCCTGCTTGCTTGCTTGCTCCTGCTTGCTTGCTCCTGCTTGCTCCAGCTTGCTCCTGCTTGCTTGCTGCTGCTTGCTTGCTGCTGCTTGCTTGCTGCTGCTTGCTTGCTTGCTTGCTTGCTGCTACTTGCTTGCTTGCTGCTGCTTGTTTGCTTGCTGCTGCTTGCTTGCTTGCTGCTGCTTGCTTGCTTGCTTGCTTGCTTGCTGCTGCTTGCTTGCTGCTTGCTTGCCTGCTGCTTGCTTGCTGCTTGCTTGCTGCTTGCTGCTTGCTTGCTTGCTGCTTGCTTGCTTGCTTGCTGCTTGCTTGCTTGCTGCTTGCTTGCATGCTTGATTGCTTGCTTGCAGCTTGCTTGCTTGCATGCTTGCTGCTTGCTTGCTTGCTGCTGCTTGCTTTCTTGCTGCTGCTTGCTTGCTTGCTGCTGCTTGCTTGCTTGCTTGCTGCTGCTTGCTTGCTTGCTTGCTGCTGCTTGCTTGCTTGCATGCTTGCTTGCTGCTGCTTGCTTGCTGCTGCTGCATGCTTGCTTGCTTGCTGCTTGCTTGCTTGCTGCTTGCTTGCTTGCTGCTTGCTGCTTGCTTGCTGCTTGCTTGCTGCTTGCTGCTTGCTTGCTTGCTGCTGCTTGCTTGCATCTGCTGCTGCTTGATTCTGCTTGCTTGCTTGCTTGCTTCTGCTTGCTTGCTCTGCTTGCTGCTCCTGCTTGCTCCTGCTTGCTTGCTCCTGCTTGCTCCTGCTTGCTTGCTCCTGCTTGCTCCTGCTTGCTCTTGCTTGCTCCTGCTTGCTTGCTCCTGCTTGCTCCTGCTTGCTTGCTCCTGTTCCTGCTTGCTCCTGCTTGCTTGCTCCTGCTTGCTCCTGCTTGCTTGCTCCTGCTTGCTCCTGCTTGCTTGCTTGCTCCTGCTTGCTCCTGCTTGCTTGCACCTGCTTGCTCCTGCTTGCTTGCTTGCTCCTGCTTGCTCCTGCTTGCTTGCTCCTGCTTGCTTGCTGCCTGCTTGCTTGCTCCTGCTTGCTCTGCTTGCTTGCTGCTGCTTGCTTGCTTGCTTGCTTGCTGCTGCTTGCTTGCTTGCTTGCTGCTGCTTGCTTGCTGCTTGCTTGCTTGCTTGCTGCTTGCTTGCTTGCTTGCTTGCTTGCTTGCTGCTTTCTTGCTTGCTTGCTTGCTTGCTGCTTGCTGCTTGCTTGCTGCTTGCTTGCTTGCTGCTTGCTTGCTGCTTGCTTGCTGCTTGCTGCTTGCTTGCTTGCTGCTTGCTGCTTGCTGCTTGCTGCTTGCTCTGCTGCTTGCTTGCTGCTTGCTTGCTTGCTTGCTTCCTTGCTTGCTTGCTGCTTTCTTGCTTGCTTGCTGCTTGCTTGCTGCTTGCTTGCTTGCTTGCTGCTTGCTTGCTGCTTGCTTGCTTCGCTTGCTGCTTGCTTGCTTGCATGCTTGCTGCTTGCTTGCTGCTTGCTGCTTGCTTGCTGCTGCTTGCTTGCTTGCTTGCTGCTGCTTGGTTTCTTGCTGCTGCTTGCTTGCTTGCTTGCTGTTGCTTGATTGCTGCTGCTTGCTTGCTTGCTTGCTGCTGCTTGCTTGCTTGCATGCTTGCTTGCTGCTGCTGCATGCTTGCTTGCTTCTGCTTGCTTGCTTGCTTCTGCTTGCTTGCTTCTGCTTGCTTGCTGCTGCTTGCTTGCTGCTTGCTTGCTTCTGCTTGCTTGCTGCTGCTTGCTTGCTTGCTGCTTGCTTGCTTGCTTGCTGCTGCTGCTTTGCTTGCTGCTGCTTGCTTGCTTGCTCTGCTTGCTTGCTTGCTTGCTCCTTGCTTGCTTGCTCCTGCTGCTTGCTTGCTTGCTCCTGCTTGCTTGCTTGCTTGCTCCTGCTGCTTGCTTGCTTGCTCCTGCTGCTTGCTTGCTGCTGCTGCTTGCTTGATTGCTTGCTGCTTGCTTGCTGCTGCTTGCTTGCTTGCTGCTGCTGCTTGCTTGCTGCTGCTGCTTGCTTGCTGCTGCTGCTTGCTTGCTTGCTTGCCTGCTCCTGCTGCTTGCTTGCTTCCTGCTGCTTGCTTGCTTGCTCCTGCTGCTTGCTTGCTTGCTGCTGCTGCTTGCTTGCCTGCTGCTGCTGCTTGCTTGCTTGCTGCTCTGCTGCTTGCTTGCCTGCTTCCTGCTGCTTGCTTGCTTGCTGCTTGCTGCTTGCTTGCTCTGCTTGCTGCTTGCTTGCTTGCTCCTGCTGCTTGCTTGCTTGCTCCTGCTGCGTGCTTGCTCCTGCTGCTTGCTTGCTTGCTTGCTGCTTGCTTGCTTGCTTGCTGCTTGCTTGCTGCTTGCTGCTGCTTGCTTGCTTGCTGCTTGCTTCCTGCTGCTTGCTTGCTTGCTGCTGCTTGCTGCTGCTTGCTTGCTTGCTGCTGCTTGCTTGCTGCTAGGCTTGCTTGCTGCTGCTGCTTGCTGCTTGCTTGCTTGCTGCTGCTGCTTGCTGCTTGCTTGCTTGCTGCTTGCTGCTTGCTTGCTTGCTGCTTGCTTGCTTGCTGCTTGCTTGCTGCTTGCTTGCTGCTTGCTTGCTGCTTGCTTGCTGCTTGCTTGCTTGCTTGCTGCTCGCTTGCTTGCTTGCTGCTTGCTTGCTTGCTGCTTGCTTAATTGCTGCTTGCTTGCTGCTTGCTAGCTTGCTGCTTGCTTGCTGCTTGCTTGCTCTTGCTGCTTGCTTGCTTGCTCCTGCTTGCTTGCTTGCTCCTGCTGCTTGCTTGCTTGCTCCTGCTTGCTTGCTTGCTTGCTCCTGCTGCTTGCTTGCTTGCTCCTGCTTGCTTGCTTGCTCGCTCCTGCTTGCTTGCTTGGTCCTGCTTGCTTGCTCCTGCTTGCTTGCTCCTGCTTGCTCCTGCTTGCTTGCTCCTGCTTGCTTGCTTGCTTCTGCTTGCTCCTGCTTGCTTGCTCCTGCTTGCTCCTGCTTGCTTGCTCCTGCTTGCTTGCTTGCTTGCTCCTGCTTGCTCCTGCTTGCTTGCTTGCTTGCTGCTGCTTGCTCCTGCTTGCTTGCTCCTGCTTGCTCCTGCTTGCTTGCTCCTGCTTGCTCCTGCTTGCTTGCTCCTGCTTGCTTGCTCCTGCTTGCTTGCTTGCTGCTGCTTGCTTGCTTGCTGCTGCTTGCTTGCTGCTGCTTACTTGCTGCTTGCTTGCTGCTGCTTGCTTGCTTGCTCCTGCTTGCTTGCTGCTGCTGCTTGCTTGCTTGCTGCTTGCTTCCTTGCTTGCTGCTTGCTTGCTTGCTGCTTGCTTGCTTGCTTGCTGCTTGCTGCTTGCTTGCTTGCTTGCTTGCTGCTTGCTTGCTGCTTGCTGCTTGCTTGCTGCTTGCTTGCTTGCTTGCCGCTTGCTTGCTTGCTGCTTGCTTGCTTGCTGCTTGCTTGCTTGCTTCCTGCTTGCTTGCTGCTTGCTTGCTTGCTGCTTGCTTGCTTGCATGCTTGCTGCTTGCTTGCCTGCTCCTGCTTGCTTGCTTGCTTGCTGCTTGCTTGCCTGCTCCTGCTGCTTGCTTGCCTGCTCCTGCTTGCTGCTGCTTGCTTGCTTGCTTGCTGCTGCTTGCTTGCTTGCTTGCTGCTGCTTGCTTGCTTGCTGCTGCTTGCTTGCATGCTTGCTTGCTGCTTGCTTGCTTGCTTGCTGCTTGCTTGCTGCTTGCTGCTTGCTTGCTGCTTGCTGCTTGCTTGCTTGCTTGCTTGCTTGCTGCTTGCTTGCTTGCTTGCGGCTTCCTTGCTTGCTTGCTTGCTGCTTGCTGGCTTGCTTGCTTCTGCTTGCTTGCTTCTGCTTGCTTGCTTGCTTGCTTGCTTGCTTCTGCTTGCTTGCTTGCTTGCCTGCTTGCCTGCTTGCTGCTTGCTCTGCTTGCTTGCTGCTGCTGCTGCTGCCGCTGCCGCTGCCACTGCCGCTGCTGCTGCTGCTGGAGGCAGTGCAATACCGTGCCGACCCGTGACAGAGGAGGGAACGGCGTTCTGAGGCCAGGCGATAGGACGCGCTTCACATGTGCTCCGCAAACGTTGTCCTTTACAACCGGATTTACTCACCTCAGCCGTCTGAAACTAGTGTCATCAGCCTCGGCGTCTTGTCAGGAATCTGCCGATACCAACCGTTCTCGTTTTGTACCACCACAATGAGAGGCAAGTCCATATCTTTTCATCACCCCACTGCGCTGAGGCTGAGCCTCGCGGCGCAGCAGCCGCCGATACCGGACGCCGCTAGAGACGCAGCTCGGACCACCGGCGCGTCCGCGCCTCGACGGCGGCATGGAACCCATTGTAGTACACGGATAAGGCATATCACCCTCGAAACTTACCTCTACGAACGGCTGGCAATCAGCGCACGACAAGCGAAGGTCTAATCGCAACTCGCTTCTCACCGTTACTCCGAATCTGCCTCAAGTCCCGGCCGGGCGCCGGCCCCGGCCGCCCCAACTGTCTTCCCTACGCCACCCCAAGCTCCCCATCGACGACCACAAAATCATCCTCCGTCCCAGTGGCGGCTTCAACCCTCCGATCGTGTACTGCGTTGTGCTTCGCGATGCCATTCTGCAAGCAGCCCGCCGCAGACCTCAAGAGGCCAAGCCCGACGCAGTTATCATCAGCACCCACCAACATCTCATCCTCATCAACACTCGCGACCCGCAGCGCAGATTCCGCTACCTCGACATCAAGTCCATAATGATCAAAGGCATCGCCTACGACATATACTCCTACCAAGCGGCACCGGAGGACTGCGCCCGCGGCGTGGTCCACGGGGTCCCTCTTGACCACTCATACGAAGACATCAAGGACCGTCTTAGTCACGAGCGAAACCCTCCCATCCTCGACTTTAGACGCATGGGCTCGACAGAGTCCATCATCATTCTCTTCGAACACGACTGGGTGCCCAAGCACATCTACTACTCCTCTGTACTCTATTGGTGCTACCTCTTCAAAAAGAAGGCCGAGCACTGCCGTAACTGCGGCGCACTCGGCCACCGTGCGGATGTGTGCCCGGCTCCCAAGCAATGCCGCTGTCCCAGCTGCGACCAAGTCCAACCCCCTGAGGACCACTCCTGCACGCCGCAGTGCAAGGTCTGCGGTAAAGCACACCTCACGGCGGAAAAAACGTGCAAAATGTGCTTGCGCAGGCCATACCTCGTCAAAAAGAGGTACTGGGATGCCAAGCGAGCCGCTGAGGCAAACGCCATCAGTTTTGCTCCCCCAACACCGCAGCCGCTCTACAACCCGCAAGCCCCAGGCCCCACAGCTCACATCGAAGTGCTTTCCGGTGCTGCAGCCTGCCGCACCACAACAGCTGTCCACCCCTCACAAGCCCAAGGCCCGGTCCCGCTCCTGGACTAGAACCAGGCCACCACCACCTGCAGTCCCACCGAGACCACCTGCCCAAGCACCCGGCCGCTGCACCAATGAGGTGAGCTGGGCAGGCGTAGTTTCCCAGGGGTCCGCCAGCCCCCTCTATGAAGAGCTGCGGCGTGTCCGCGCGCAGCTCGCCTCCCTCCAAACCATCAACCCCCGCCTCCAGGCACAGCTGCATGCCCACCAGCAGGCCCAAACCCCTACCCCAGCACCAGTGGCCCCGGCCGCTCCTACCCCCACTCTTCCTCCGCCACCTCTCCCTACTCGCAAACAGCCGGCAAGAAGCGGGCCGCAACACCCACTACCTCCCTGACCACACCAACCCCGACCGAGGGAACGCGAGCCCTGCCTCCCAATTTCGAACAACTCATGGAGGAGAGAATTCAGGCCGCGATGCAGACGGCCATCCAGGCGTTCACAAATCAATTCGCCAACCTCACTACCCGTCTAGACGAATTTGCTCGCCAAATTAACGAGCGATTTAAGGAGCAAGAGTCTCGCCACGCGACAGCCTGTGCTGCCATGCGGCCTAAAAAGAAAGCCCGGCTCCACACCGTCTCCAACTTCTACACTGCAAATGAAAGCTTCAGTTATGGTGAGACCACGCACTAGACAAACCATCTGGCAGTGGAACTGTCGACGCTTTGGTTCCAAGCGGGCGCTGCTTCACCAGTTCCTAGCTCGGGCAGACGGCCCCGACGTACTCGCGCTGCAAGAGCCCTCCAATCCCCTCACCCTACCCAGTACGTGCCCATTGTCCCCTTTTCTCCTACACCCTCTCGGGTTGCATTTCTTGTATGCCGTGCGCTCACTACTACCTGCCACCCCTTAGACGTCCCCGAAATAGATCATCTCCTCATCGAACTCGTGCCGCAGCGCGCTCGGGATACTAGTCTCTTCATCCTCAACATATACAGCACCTCGAAGTGCCTCCGGCACGACTTCGACCGACTATTCACGCTTGCTAAGCGAGCCGCACACAAATGCCCCCTTCTGATTGTAGGGCACTTGAACGCCACGCACACGGCCTGGGGCTACACAGCCGACGCCCCCAAGGTGCGCAGGGTATGGCTCGCAGCTCAGCAGGCCGGCTTCTGTCTTCTCGCAGACCCCACCACCCCTACTGGCACCGGGAACAGCGTCTGCGCAGACACTACTCCTGACCTCACCTTCACCCACCGCCTCCCTCACGCTGCGTGGTGTAACACCCAGGAGAATTTGGTAGCGATCACTACATTATCGAGATTCTCCTACAAGCAGGCCCAACACATAGACCCTCTCCTGATGCTACCATCACAATGTGGGTCTCGTTCCTCACCTCCAGAGGAGCCCGTACACTACACACCATCTTAGACATAGCCACTTGGTGCGACGAACTCCAGCGTGACGTCCGCGCCGTGAGTCACCAACTATCAGAGGAATGCCATCCAGACGCGATGGATTCCCATCTCCTGCACCTATGGGATGCCAAGGCGGGTGTCGAATGGAGGTGGCAGCGTCAGCGCTGGAATAGAACACTCAGACGCCGACTGGCCCGGCTCAACAAGGAGATTGAGACGCATGCTGCCAATCTGTATCGCCAAATTTGGGAATCTCTGTAACAAGCTGGACGGCAACATGAGCCTGCCCCAGACCTGGTATCTATTCCGCCATCTAATTGACTCGACAAAGCCCAAGACACACCAGAAACACAACCTCATAAAGCTCATACATGCGTCCGAGGCCTCCCCACAGGAACCTCTCAAGGAGCTTTGTGATTTATACTTCCCGGCATATACATCCGCAGACCACACTGACTATACAGGCTCTCCCAACGACCTTCTCGACCAACCGATCACCGAGGCGGAAGTGAGGGCAGAACTTCAGCGCCACAACGCGTCCTCAGCTCCTGGCCCCCGACGGAGTGCACAAGGCACTCCGCACTTTCTATTCCCCCTCCATCAAAGCCCTAAGCGACTACTTCAATGAATGCTGGCTGCGCGGCGCCCTCAAACCTCAGTGAAAAGACGCCAAAGCAGTCTTTATTCCCAAATCCATCAAACCACTTCTTCCCGCTAACCTCCGTCAAATTTCTTTTACGTCGTGTGTGAGCAATCTAATGGAGCGCGTTCTCCAGACCCGGCTTAGCCAGTATTTGGAGAACAACAACCTTATGCCTTCGTGCATGTTTGGTTTCCGCCCGGGCTTGTGCGCTCAGGACGTCTTTCTACAGTTCAAGAACCATATCCTTGACTCCCCCGCGGGCGACACCAAGGCTATCCTCGGCGTCGACCTAACAAAATCTTTCAATAACGTTACCCACGCAGCCATCCTAGAGGGCCTCCACGCCCTAGGCGTAGGCCCGCAGATGTACAGTTACGTCCGCAATTTCCTCTCCGAACGGACAGCCACACTCACCATGGGCGACCACCGGCTGTCCGGTGTCTCACTGGGAGCACGGGGAACCCCTAAGGGTTCTGTACTGTCTCCTATTGTCATTAATATAGCCCTTCTTCAACTCCCCCACCAACTCGCCCAAAATACCCGACATACATTTCAGCCTCTATGCTGACGACATCACTATCTGGGCTAATCGAGGCAGTGATGCGGACATGGAACACAACCTACAGTCGGCCCTCAACATCATCGACTCATACGCTCGCGCGCGTGGCCTAGCCTGCTCGCCTTCTCAATCAGAACTCTTCTTCTACCGCCCCAGGCCGCACGACCCCGCCAACCCTCCCATCTCACTCACTCTAGGAAACCACTCCATTCTCCTGGACTCCAAGATTCGCATCCTGGGCCTGGTCCTTCACTCCCACGGCGCGCATGGCAGCGCCATCCAAACTCTCCAGACCCAAGCCCAGCAAGCCACCCGTCTCATCCGGCGCGTGGCGAACCGGCGCGCGGGTCTGCAAGAGCGGAACGCTCTCCGCCTCGCCCAAGCTTACATCACGAGCCGCATGGCGTACTCATTCCCCAAACTCCCCCTAAAGCAGAAGGAGCGGGACCGCATCAACGCACTCCTCAGGTGGTGCACGAAGTTTGCCCTCCGCCTACCCCCAGCACCTGTACTACCCGGCTCTTCAACTTCGGTACCCACAACACGTTTGAGGAACTGGCAGAAACCATCCTAACAGTGCTGCTGACTCGCCTGTCGAGAACCGCGGCAGGCCGCACTCTACTCTGTCAGCTAGGCATCACCCCGATCACCCATCCTACCGAGGGGGTTCCCATACCTCCGGACCTACGCTCCCATCTCATCATTCTTCCAATACCTAAGAACATGCACCCCAACACGACGGAGAACGCAGGAAAGCCCGCGCCAAAGCCCTGCACAAGCTCTACGACAAGTCCCGAGGTAGCCTACGTGGACGCGTCAGCGTACTCGTCGGACTCCCGCATGGTTCTCGCCGTCGCTAATCCTCAGGCCCGACTAATCGCATCAGGATCTGTCACCACAGACTCATGGGTAATTGCAGAGGAAGCGGCCATTGCACTCGCTCTTGCCTCCACCTCTGCCACCAAAATTATCTCCAACACAAAATCCGCCCTATCCAATTTCGTCAAAGGCCTGATATCCTGCACCGCGGCTCTGCTTCTACGCTTCTGGCATACCACCCACCCCGTAAACCTTATCTGGACCAGCGCACACGCAGGCCTCCCGGGTAACGAGGAGGTCCACTCCCTCGCCCGAGGTCTCACTCTCCGGGCCGGAGAGTGACCTCCTCCGTCATCCGGGGAGCGTCTGCTTACGTTCAAAGATATTCTTGCCTACTATCGAGATACCCGGCGCGTTTACGCACCGCCGGCTCCCTTCCTAACCTTAATCCAGGCCTTCCACTGGCGCCGACTTCAGATCTGAACTGCTCCCTAACCTATTCTCCTTCATGCCTGCTACCCCGATCAATTCCTTTCTTGTAAGCTCTGTGGGAAACCGGAAGACTTCCTTCATGTCCTCCTCACATCTCCTGCCTTCCCACACCCTCCATCCCCCACCACGGTGGAGTCATACTCGGAGACTCTCCTGGCCCGCTCCGCTGCTGCTGACCGGCGCGGGATAATTACCGACGCCATGAAGCGGATAGCCTTCCAAGGGCTGTCCTTTTCCCTGTAAGGGCAGCCCCTAAGGGTTGCTTCGTGCCATGTTAGGGGGTTGCCCCCCTCGGTATTTGGCAATGTTTCCACCGCCACCACCACCACCAACGTGACAGAGTGCTTCAAGCACGACAATACCATTTGTTGGGCGAGTTGGTGCTCACGATAATCCATAACAGAGCGACAGACGGGACAGAGAAGAGAGGACACAACTGCCGTTGAAGTGGTCTTCTCAGCGCCTAAGCGATTGTCTGGTCTGGTCAGAAAAGTAAATGCAGTCGAAAGAATACGAGGCAGCTGCTTGATAAGGCACGGGAACAATTCGTGCCTTGCCAGGAAGGAGTTGTTTATTCTCTGCCTTTGTCATGTGGCAAGTGCTCCATCGTCCAAACTGGCCGATGTGTTAAAGAAGGATTGAAGGAGCACGAATACAATGTCTCTCGTGTCGCCACCACAGGCCACGTAGCAAAACACTGCACACACTGCAAAGATGTCGAGGACGAGGAAGACGGTGACGACTCAAAAGCCTGTATTCCACTCTACAATGAATACTCTGTGATAGCACAGAACCGCGACTCGCTAGCTAGAGAAATAATAGAAGCCCACCTGATAGATAGGACCTCAGATCAATGTATCAGTACTCCGTGTGTAGCACTGTCAGATAAGAAAAATCGTTACCTTGATTGTGAATGCTAACTTGTGAATGCAAATTTTGTGCCTGCTGTAGCGGTGATATCTCCCACGTATGACTCTTACCTGTTGACACGTGCCTGATGTGCTGGCGTTTTTGAATGTCACGCAAGTCAAGCGTGCTTGTTTCCAGGGCAGTATTTATACTGGTTGGCGGCCAATAATCATTTTAGTTGTGAGTCAGCGCTCTGTGTTGTGCCCTATCTTCTCTGTCCCGTCTGTCGTGCTGTTATGGAATATCGCTTCAAGCACTCCGCCATTATAAAAAAATATGTTTAATATCTTGGGTCCAAGGACACGCGGGAGATATTAAATCAGGTATCAGGTAACCAGAGATTGATGTCTTCAGCACACAAGCTGTTGTTTATTCCTTGAATAGCCTCCAATTTCTCAGCAATCTTGATCATGGGCACGTTGGAAGAAAGGGTGAGAGTACAGATCCCTGCGGGGCCTCTTACCTAAACAATTAAATGTCTTCCGATTTACATTCCGCAGTTTGCAGTCGTGTTTCTCGGTCGGACAGAGTCCCTAATACATTCGTAGGTTCTTTTGACTACTCCCAAGTTCTGAAGAGTCTCCAGGACTGTTATGTGTATGATGTTATCAAAGCCATTCGCTAGGTCGATTCCTAGGACTGCCTTGCTGATTTATGTGGAGCATCACGTCCTGAGTCGAGATTCGAGGT
Organism: Amblyomma americanum; assembly: GCA_030143305.2. Taxonomy (NCBI): domain Eukaryota; kingdom Metazoa; phylum Arthropoda; class Arachnida; order Ixodida; family Ixodidae; genus Amblyomma; species Amblyomma americanum. The sequence goes on along the minus strand of JARKHS020031318.1, from coordinate 103,604 downwards.
TTAAATTCCACTATCGAGTGTGGATAGGTCATCATCCCCCATGTAGTTATGGAGCCGCGCTTGTATAACGCGCACTATATAAGCTTGTCTTACCTGGTTTAGGAATCATCGCCAGCTGAGCGGTTTTCCACTGCTTTTGTAGTTTCCAGTTTGGCAGTCGAAAAAAATGGTTGCGGTTCAACTCAGCTAAGCGTTATTACGCAAGCGAAAGCTATTTTTATGCGTCGTTGTGCTGTGGTATAATCGAGGTTAGGCCCATAACGAGGAGCACGTTTTGCGTGCTTTAGCATAGCTTTTTTTTTAAATTCGAGATTGTTTAATCCTACAGATGCGACGTTGCATGCGCAGTGCATGAAAGTGGGTTCTCGCATTTTCCACTGCTTTTGTAGTTTCCAGTTTGGCAGTCGAAAAAAATGGTTGCGGTTCAACTCAGCTAAGCGTTATTACGCAAGCGAAAGCTATTTTTATGCGTCGTTGTGCTGTGGTATAATCGAGGTTAGGCCCATAACGAGGAGCACGTTTTGAGGGTGTAGCATAGTTTTTTTTTAAATTCGAGATTGTTTAATCCTACAGATGCGACGTTGCATGCGCAGTGCATGAAAGTGGGTTCTCGCATAGAACGCAGGTGCACTTTGATTTCAACAGAACTCTGGTTGCGTTAAATGCAACGATCACCATGGAGACCTCTGGCAGATGTGCGCTCCGCCGCCGTCGCAGCGTTGCGGAGAGGAGGAAAGGAGGCATCTCTGGCGTGCTGCCTACTCCCTCTCGGAGGTCACACACCTTGACCGAGTGGAAAATGAAAATTGTTTTTGGGGAAGGAAATGGAGCAGTATCTGTCACATCTTGCCAGACACCTTAACCACGGCGTAAGGTTAGGAAGGGATAAAGGAGGGACTGAGAGAAGAAAGGAAAAAAGAGGTGCCGTAGTGGAGGGCTCAGAAATATTTTCGACCTCCTGGGCACCTTTGACGTACGCTGATAACGCACAGCAGACGGGCGCCTTTGCGGTTCGCCTCCATCGAAGCGCAGCTGCCGCGGTCGAGTTCGAACCCGGGTGCTCCGGCTCAGTAGCCTAGCGCCCTACCCACTGAGCCACCGCGGAAAAGCGTCTGCCGGCATAGCATGCACAGGGCTTGAAAGTGTGTTCTTTGATGCGTTCAGCGCGAAGCTGCTTCTGTTCGATGTCACACCTGTCGCCCAGAGCGAAAGCACCCGGCCGGGCAAGGAGTGATGTGGTGTGTCACGTGGCTGCCGAGCCTCCACCGCTTCTTCACTTGAAAGTCAAATTGCGGTGGTGGTGTTGAAAAACTTTCATTGGGATTATTTACAAGAGAGAGCGGGAACTGGCCTTACGGTCCCGCCTCTTACAAATGATAGGAGGCGTCCGTCCCCTACTCCGGGACCCCTGTGGCTTCCGCGGCAGCTCTGACCCTAGCGACGAAAGCTCTTCGGCTCTCTCACGTAGAGCAGCCGGCATAGATGTGAAAAGCGAAAATTGGTCTTCGAGGAAAGGAAATGGAGCACTAATTGTCTCACATATGTCGGTAGACGCCCGAACCGCACCGTAAGAGAAATGAGGGAGGTGGGAGTGAGAAAAGAAAGATGTGCCGTAGTGGAGGTATTCTCTATTACTTCGACCATCAGGGGATCGCTAACGTGCACTGACAACGCAGTGCACACGGGCGCCTTTGCGTTTCGCCTCCATTGAAACGCAGCCACCGCGGTCGGGCTCGAACCCCGGTACTCCTGTTCAGTAGCCGAGCGTTCTAACCACTGAGACACCGCGGCAGGTGAGCAGCAGAAGCACACGGGCGACTTTTCCGTTTTGCCTCCATCGAAACACGGCCACCACGGTCGGGTTGGAACCCGGGTAATCCGGCGCAGTACACGAGCGCGTTAACCGCTGAGCCATCGTGGTAGATGCGAGTACTGGGATCGCCCGGACACACATGTCGTCCCCTCGACCCCAGCACATGCAGTAGTAGATGGAAACGAGGCTGCAGACGCCTCAGCCTGCGTGCTCAACAACCGTCCATCACCGCGACACTCGCCTGCTGACGTATCAGAACCGAAATCGAAACCTAAAGGACTAACCAAAAGCGATGAGCCTTGGCTTCTTTGCTTATATACCAGCATGGTACTATGCCCGGCAGTGCTGCAATATTTGAACCTGTCGTTTACCGAGGAGTGCCCGCATTGTGGTTGCGCGCTCTTGGACATCTACCACATAGTGTGGCTATGCCCCTCTAACCATAGTTATTCCTTTTGAATGAATGAATTTCATTTCCTCGTAATAGCGAGTGGAGACTGATACTAAAGCTACCAATGACCTGACGAATGGCCCCAGGCCTTTTTCACCTCACCTATCCGAGAGAGCTGGGAGGCTGCCCTGCTCGGCTGCTCAAATTTCGGCGCCGATGACCTAGGTGTAGAGCCTAGAATATGCTGGCAAGTATATTCTATTCACTATAAACTTGGCTTGGTTAGGCCAGTAAAGCTTTCGCTTTAAAAAATAGCATTTGTTAAGAATGGCATCTCGGTGGAACCCAGATGTTGCCATAAGGGACGAGTGGAAGGTTGGATTTCAAGAAGAGAGAAATCAAGAAATCAAATTGAAGGTCTATAGCACACCAAGAAAATTGGAAACCAATCTGTTTTTCAGTAAAGTAAATAGCGCAGTAATTGTCTCAGATACGTCGGTGGACACTGGAAGAACTGCGAGTAAGGCTGGTGTGAAACTTAGATTGTCTAAGTTGCTTCAAGCAAGCATGCTCTGGGTTGTTCCGGGAAAGGTTGAAAGGGGCAGTCCATGATGCAGAAATATGCTCTTAATCAGGCGTGCGTCTGGTCGTGTCAAGCGCTTTCTAGTTCCCTTTTGCACTCCGCCCGCAAGCAAAGCTATTCATTCCCGGCCGCGGCAGCCGCGTTTCAACCGGCCGGTCTTTTTTGTCATTCCTCGGCTAAGGTGTCGACCAGCAAAATGAGCCAGTTATTCGCCTTTTCGTTACTAAAATCTAGGGGAAGGCCGCGGCGGCCGCGTTTTGAGGCAGGCGGAACGCAAAAAATTACAGAATTGCACCTAAGTCTGCTGAAGAGCGAAAATGCGAGTTTTAAATCCGGGGCGGGAAAATGATCAGGTAACTTGAAAACTATAGTTGCTGCCATCTTACTAGAAATCATTTTCTCAATAACATCTCCAGAAACGTGTTCTAGGTGCCCTCTGTACTTGTCCCAGTTGACCACATTGCTGATTTTAGGACCACACATACGAAAGTCGGCAGCAAACAGAGAAATCAGATAATGATAACATCCCGTGTGGTCAGGCGCTGTTGACCACCTCACGCGGACGTCAGGTGAATGCAGTGACAGGTCTATAGCTGTCGCTGAGGCTGGAGGCTGGAAGAAGGTGGGGCTTCCGTCGTTGGTAACACACAGGTCCAAACAGTCAATAACGTCTACGAGTTTGCGCCCACGGGAATCCATGTTCCTGTCATCCCAGACGGCGAGATGGGCTTTGAAATCGCCGCAGATGATTCGAGGAGCTGGGAAGCTGTAGCAGAGCTGCTGTAAAAACAAATCCAATGCCTTCTTCCGCGGAGACACGTACCCGGAGGCAATAGAAAGGAATTGAAAGCCGAGCTGTCCTCTCACACCCGCTTTACCTCAATGCCATCCATGCAAAGATCGGTAGCGCTTAACGAGACATGTGGAAATTTCCTTCTTATGTAAAGCGCGGCACTTCCTGCAGGAAATGACTTTATGCTGCAGTTTTTATCGTAGACATATTCAGTCAAACATCTCCCGCTTGGCAGGCGACCTTCTGACCAGGCCAATACTGGAACACAAGTCTCTTTCAAGAATAGTTTTAGTTGAGCTAACCGACTTAAAATCAAAGCGCAGTTCAATTGCAATATAAACGGAACTTTTCGGTGGATTTTAGATCCGTGAGGTTCAGCACCATCCGTATTAGATTGAAAGGAAATTCGCTGCGAAGGTGGTAAACATGGACTCAAAAGAAATCACCAGCTGTAGGAAGTGCTTAACGTTATCAGGCAGCATCGCTGAAACCTGTGAACGCAGGGCACCAAACAAAACAAGGTTGGACATACTTTGATTTTTCAGCTCGTTATTTTGCGCAACGCATTCAATTAAAACATCGGCAAAAGATGCCGACGGGGACACACTCTTGGCCGCAGTAGCTGATTTTCTTGTCACTTGTGCATATGAGAGTACCCCTTGCCTTCGAGTATGGCTGTGACACGGTCGCTCATGAAGATGGACACTTTTTGCTGGAGCTGAACAACCGACTCGCACGCAATGGACCTTGGAATCTTGCTGGACTCAGGTCTCTTAGGGACTCTTAGGTTGTGTACGGCAACATCATACTCCAACACTGGGAGCTCGTCAAATCCTGGCACAGGCTTCTCAGTCGGTTGGGATTTGGGACCAGCAACGAAGCATATTGCACCGTGCAGAGCGCTCACACGGAAGAAGCAGCCGCCGAGACTGGCTGGGTGATCACCACCACAATAGGGACAAGCAAATTCGGCCTTGCAGGCTTTTAAGTCTTGGTCGCCACCGCAGCGCTTACACCGTCGATCCTTTGTGCAAACTTTGGCCACATGCCCAAACCGTTGGCATCTAAAACACCATGAAGGAACTTCAATGAAATCGGCAACTGCGTGGTTTGCGAATCCCAGATCATTTTTTTCGGGACGCTCTGAGTTGGGAGCGAATGTCAACACGATAGAGTTGGTAGGTTTCGCAGCCCATTCTTTTTCTGGGGAGTCCGCACGACGCTCGAGGCGTTTCACATCCAGAACACTTTGTGGTTTCAAGTAATCAAGAAGGTCGCTTTCTGAATACCACTTTGGTACAGCCTTAATAACACAGATATTCTTCATGTAGGAATCGGGCAAACGCACGTTAACTTTGATGTCACCAATCTGAGAGCACTGCACGAGCTTGTCAACCTGCTTTTTCGTTTAGACATCCAACTGAAGAGCCCCTTGCATGATGAACCGACTACGAATCGGAGCTGATTCCAGCAGTGATTGAATAGCTGCGAAAAGTAAGAAGCCACTCTCTTTAATCAAACCCTTTCTCTGTGGGCACAACCACTACAGGTATCCCGACCGTTCGTTGCTTGCGACTACTCACCAACTTGAAGCCCTCGTTGTCAACGTCAGCCATATCGACCACTGACTCGTCACTGTCCACGATCGTTGAGTCATCCCCACTGAGCGATGAGGTCTCGCCGGACGGGTGATCGTCTCCATAATACAGTCGCACCACGGCCTGGGAAGCCATGGCCGGCTCTTCCGAGCCAGCCTTCTTAGATTGGCGCGGTCCCTTTAGACATGCCGGCGCCGGAGCACCCGTACTCTTCCCATGGAGACAGTACCACCATAAAGATGCAGCCATCGTCGAATATTCAAATAAAACTAGGTAAATTAGGCAAAATTAGGCAAAGAACTAGAGCTGAGGCGACAGTAGGTCGAACAACGTCTTCGTCTTCCTCCTCCTAATCCTCTGCTAGGGAGTCTACGGAACACCATCGCCTTGCCCGTAGGTCAAATCGCTGACAGTCTCTAGGAGGCCTTTGAAAAGAACACAGATGCTGCTCCCCACCAGCACTCGTAGACGGAAGCGGTTCCATCACATCTGTTCTGAAACGAAAGACACTACTCCGACGAAGAAAGGTCGCCTACGCGCGCGCAATCTGCCGTGCTAGCGCCGTGCATGGCGAAGGGAGGTTCCCTCATACAGTTTCTTAGCATTAACTAGAGGGAAAGCTGGCGCCCCGCCTATTGAGTTTGCATGGAGCTTCGTCGAGACCACCTCAGCCACCATGGGTGCTCTAAGTATCATGGGCGGAGAGCTACCGACTGCAGAACTACAGCTTTTGGCCAAAATATAATGAAAAGACAAACGTTGTCCGATAATCAATATTGGCCTAACTTTCAATATCCTGTATTTAAATTGCAACAAACCAGAAGAAAAACATGTGAATGCAATGTCGGACAGAAATAAGAGGTGGCTTGCTCTCCTAATGGCGATGTATTGCCGACCACAAAAGCCAATATTTCGGGCGTAACAGGCGCACTTAAAGAAACAATATGTTTGCAAAAAAAAAATGTTGCCGCTTCAACACTTAAGTTTTTCATGGCATTTCAGAAAACAAAAACATTTGATCGGCGTCTCGTGCTGTTGCGTTTTCGCTACTATGGCTTCTGCGCACTACGTTTGCGCCAAGTCCTCTGCGTGCGGGGCGCGCCGTTGACGGAACGGGACATCTTAGTAACGAAATTCTGTGTTCCAGAAAAAAAAGAACCAACTGTTCCGCACCAAGTAGCTCATCGTGTCATGATGCTTCGAGCGCCCTTGGTGGCTGAGGTGCTGCGCTGCCAGCTTTCCTCCTAGTTAATAGTGAGAAACCCTATGGGTTTCACTGGGTGCCACTCGATGGCACTACAACTGCACGTTAAGCACGGAAGAAATTTGCCGGAAACGCATACTACTCGGTTAATTTCGACATCTTTAATTTACATGCCCAAATTTACTAATGTACGCCGCAGTGCAGATCTCGAAAAACTTTTCTAAGAAACCCGTGCATTCACTGCATTCACGTGCATCCACGTCCAGCTTTCGTGGCGGAGTGGAAGCGTCTCCGTCTCGAACGCCAACGACAGTTGTTCGATACCCGGCCTAGAGCATTGTTTTTTTATTCATTGAGTCTGTGGATCTTTACGCAGCCCCCGAATATTTCTGACGCGCGTGGCGCACAACTACAACTACTACGACACCGACAGCTTTTGGACCGAACGATCTGTATACGCCCCCACGTAAGAGGGCGCAGCACCCGACATTTATCTTCTGTTCTGTATTTGTGCACAGTGTATCTTACGCCCTATCCGTACTTACTATCGCTCCCCCCTTCATTTGCCCCTCCGTGTCTTTTTATTCCCGGTAGTCGCAGCCCAGGTGCTTCAGACTTCGATGGCAGATGGCGCAGCTAGCAACATCTTTTCCTTCCATTGTTATTTTATTAATAAACAGCTACTAACAACAACAACAACGCTCGTGGGCTCTGAAAAGACAGTGCGCGTTAAAGTCCCCAGTGGGTAGACATTATCCCCGGAGGCCTCCACTACGCAAAATTTTCTGTCGTTATTCTTTCATTTCCACCTTCGTCCCTTTGCTTACGGCTCGTATCGGGTGGCCACCGAGGTTCGAGACATTTACTGGCCATTTTCTTTTCTAAAAAAAACAATTTTCATTTCTCGACTGTTGATTAACTTGGCTAATCCTGGGCTTCAGCGAAAAGCAAGCACCCTTGCTAAGCGTCTGGAATGGCAGCTCCGCTACACGCTCGCCACAGCCGTTCTATAGATACCCACACGACCACGTGGCTATGACGTGAGATCACATGCTCATACGACACCCCCATCGTATGTCATCATGGGGCTTGACTTCACTCCATCGAATATTTCTAAGGTCAAAGGTCAACCCAAAGGTCACGCAACGTCAAATGTCTGCTAAAGTTCATTCGTGAAGGTCAAGTGTGCGACACCATAACCATACCACCTATGCCCGCCGCGGTGGCCCAGTGGTTTTGGTGCTCAGCTGCTGTCTCGAAAGAAGCGGGTTCGAGATACGCCTTGGCGGTCGAACTTCGATGGAGGCGAAATTCTAGAGGCCCGTGTACTGTGTGACGTCAATACACGTTGAAGACCCCCAGGAGGTCGGAATTTCCCGAGTCCTTCACTGCGGCGTCTCTCATAGCCTGAGTCGCTTTGGAACGTTAAACCGAATAAGGTAAAGTGCCACATTTTTATTTAATATCTTATTCATTAATATTATTAGTATTGTTTGAACATTTAGTGTCTATTTTTTACAATTTATTTAATTTTATTTTATGTTTACTATTGTTCTTTTATCTAAGCAAGCCTTTCACGCATTCATATCTTTTTATTTATTTATTAATTTATTTATTCAGACACCTAAAGAGCCCTGAATCGGGAAATATTGTTAGGGGTAACCATAGAAAAATGTTACAGGCAGTACAATTCAGCAACAAAAAATGTACCTCTATGTTCAAAAGGTAGCGCAAGATACAGAACGTTCTCAAAAAAGAATGTGCATACAAATGCTAAAAAAATGTTCAAAACAACGTATGTACAAGAACTGGATACAAAAACTACAGCTGTGTATACAAAGCACACGAAGAAAATGTTGCACAATAACTAAGGAAACAAATTCGGCAAAAGCACCTTGAAAGCCAGAGGGCGATGCTGGCACAATATGCTCCGGCAAACCATTCCAATCGTTAACTGTTTTTGGGAAAAACGCATTTTTATCCATAGTCACACAAAACGCGCTTCACCAGGAGCAATTATATAAATCAGTTTAATTAACTAACTACAATTCGTCAGCCAGATTTCTCCCATATCAAGGTGTACTCACACACTACCTAACACAGTTAAACTTTTTCTCATCAATCTATACAGCACGACGGGATCATGCGGGCGAAATTTGCGGACACGTTTTGCGGACACTTTTTGCTGACGCGAAATACCCATATAATTATTTCGCATTAATAGGGTTAGATTGGGAACCGGACAGTATTATTTTCTTCGCGCAAGCAGACCCTCTTGTCTGTGAAGCGTGCAGGGAACTCTGTCGAACCCAGACCGCAAACGGAAGACCCCAGGTAGGCATGTGGCCGAAAAGACGCCCAGCCGGAGAGTCGCCTATGACGCGTCAAAACGGGAGAGCAACTGCAGCCCTCTCGGCCGATAATTCCAGTCTGCGTTAGGTAATTAATGCCCCAAGCCGCAGGCCTAGGTTCACTAACTGTTCTTTCTGCAGGGCATTGATCCTTAATTTGTCTGAATTTAATGTAAGTCAGTGTTTGTGAACTTTGTAACTTTCTTTAAAAGTAATTAACAATAATAATTATATATAAAATAAACTATAAGAACACCTGAAAGCGGGAAAAATTATTGGAACTGATACGCTAACGACGGTTGTGTAAAGTGATCCCTAAAATGCCAGATTATTTGCCTTTTTAATACATGAAGAAGACGCGACGAATTCTTGCGTGGTTTTGTTAATCCCTTCATATGAGAGAAGAAAGCGTGTGAAATTTTTTTAAAGTAATATTTGTCATTATACCCTGCACCTAGGTTCACTAACTGTTCTTTCTGCAGGGCATTGATCCTTAATTTGTCTGAATTTAATGTAAGTCAGTGTTTATGAACTTTGTAACTTTCTTTAAAAGTAATTAACAATAATAATTATATATAAAATAAACTATAAGAACACCTGAAAGCGGGGAAAAACTATTGGAACTGATACGCTAACGACGGTTGTGTAAAGTTATCCCTAAAATGCCAGATTATTTGCCTTTTTAATACATGAAGAAGACGCGACGAATTCTTGCGTGGTTTTGTTAATCCCTTCATATGAGAGCAGAAAGCGTGTGAAATTTTTTAAAAGTAATATTTGTCATTATACCCTGTTTCTCATTCCATTCAATAGTTTTTAACTCCAACTTTTGCTTCTTGGCGGAATGCTAGACGAGCGCTCCCGCGAGCAAAATTTTTTTTCACAAAAATTTTTTCCTTAAAACACCGTGCACAAAATCTCGAACTAGCCCAATTTCAAACAAATCATTGGTGATATATTTTGGTGCCTGGGTTATTTCGCGTAATCTGTTATTAACCCATGGCCGCATTTTCTTGAATTTCTGTTTGCACGTCTAGCGTTCTTTTACACCACCTATAATTAATTGAGATTAACCAAATCCAGAGCAAATTAAAAGGTTTCCTTCGCCATGAAATTAATAGAAAGAGCAAAAACTGATACAGACCGCCTTGGGAGTCTCGCTAACAATAGCACTTCGAAAGCTTGAAAAAAATAGAAGACTAATGTCTATTAGGTCTGACGCGTGGATTAACGCGGAATAGTTAACCCAGGGAAAGGCAGTCGGACATTCTTGTCCTTAACTTTTCAATCTGGGGGTGCTGATGACGCTATGACGTTCTCGATCTATCAGGGAATTTCATTACGGAGGAACCTGGAGGTTGTTACAAGACAAGACATCAGCCTAAATGTCAACTCAATTAAAAGTTTTGAATTCTAAGAATATATTGAGTCAAAGCGCTTCCCTGCCTATTATTCTAGATTTTACCGCGAATGACTCCACACTTAGGCTGCGCCATTAACGGCATGAAGCAGCAGCAGCAGTTCTTACCTTCGCAGACAGAGACACCGTTTGCTCTGTCACAAACGCAATCGTTATGTGAAAAACAGCATTATGTACTTATCACGAACTGGAAGACGACGAACTGTGCAGATGCGTGGGTGGGAGTGCTCGCGCCAAGTCACTCACCAATAAATCATCCCAGCTTCATCTGCCATAATCCAGTTTCATCCCCTTGACATCAAGTGACATTTGGTGTCAGGTGCTGAGTACATTCATCCTCCTGGCACCGGACTTTAGGAGCCTGCTGCTCACCGAGGTATTCTGTGGAGTGCTGATGGCTTCGCACCTCCCGGCGTTCACCCAGCATGCCAGGGATGACCCGACACCGCCGCACTTTTCCGCTCCTCCAAAAGCGACGACCACAAGACACTACATGAATACGACCACAATGATCTAAGACCGCCGACACTAACCACTAACCACAGACCCTATTGACCACACACCCACTTATGAAAACACAGAAGCCTAGCGGCAGCAGTTTGGTGCTTCCATGGGCCCCAGCGTTCGCTTCCGGCGACCAGTGGCTCTTCAGTTTTTGTGGACCTGGCTTCTCCGGCTAATCATCTGCCAACCTCTTTTATAGCGACGGCATGCCGCAACGTTACTAGACTAGCTTCAGTTGTCAAACTCTCCGCCTGCGCCCTTACTGCCGGTGTCTCCACTCCCGTGCCCGCCGCCAGATGGCGGCGCCGCTCCATCCAGCTCCACAGCAGACGCCCCACCGTAGCCTAGCGTTCGTTCAGACGAGCAGCTTGTGTGCGTTTCACGCTCGCTCGCGTTGTTCCTTGTGGTATTTGTGATAGTAGGCAAAATCGGTATCCACATACAGGTGCTTGTCACGTTTCCTCGTTGCTTTTACTGGAAGACTAGATCCCTGGCGCTGTTCCAGGTACCTAGTAAAAAATGCACGCGTGTCGCTAAATCAAATTGAATGACGCGTGCACCGGGGTCCTGAAAGTGCAGGCATAACCTGACACGACCGAGCGTATTCTCTGACAGCGCTGAAGCTCTCTTAGTCGGTCCATCCTTCATGCTTTACAGGCTGGTCTCGCGTCCCCGTGCGGCAGAAGCAAATGTGTTCCCAGCACACGTTCGCTTGTTTATGCCGATACCAATTCAGGGCCAATTGCAGAGCTCAGAAGTCGCGGCGCGATTTCTGGGTCTTGTGCTGTGGCCTAATCACTTTGATCTGGAGCAGTTATAGACCACATTGTAAGAAAAAAGTGCGACCCACAAAAATAACAGCACAACTTTGTTGTGAATCAACGAACATTTTATTAAAGAAAATGAAGTAAAAAACAACCGTATGGCCCACGTATATAACTAAGATAAACCTTATCATAAGGGAAATAATCTAGGCCAAATGATTTGAGCCCACGTGGGCCATTTACATCTAAAGCAGCTTGGCACGTTTCCTCGCTGCCTTTACTTCAAGGCTGGATCCCCGCCGCTGCTCCAGGAACCTAGAATAAAAATGCATGCGCGTGGCTAAATAAAACTGAATGATGCGTGCACTGAGTTCCTGAAAGTGCATTGGGCACCCAACACGACTGAGCGTATTCTCTGACAGCTCTCCTAGGATGGTCCAGAACAAGTCACCAAACACCTTGTTAAACTTTGTTTGCCGCTCTATAATACATTCTATTCCTGACAACATACAAGTTAGGGCTCCAGAGGGGTTCTTCAGAGCGCCAGGCACAAATGACCTAAGTTCGGTGAGAATGGCTGCCGGTGGAACATCTGATGCAGCTACCAAAGTAGCATGGCAGTCACTGCAGTCCGTCATCTTCGCAGATTTCTTAGCAACGTAGCCGCCATGATAGTGGAGAACAGCTGTAGATGCAAAAGGGCGGCTGTCGCTCTGTTGGAGGGAATCAGCGTCTGCCTCCTCCTGCAGGTCAATCTGGCTAATAATTGCGGCGAGCTTCCGCTGACGATCTTCTTTTCGGGACAAAGCCTCCAGCTTCTTTTTGCTAAGGGTCTCCTCCACAGTCACAAGAACCGGATCAGCATCTCCGGAGCAGTTGCCTTTGAGTGCCATTTTTAATGGTGTGTAAAGGCTCGGGAGCCTGAAAATTTGCCCAAAGTGTGTGATTGTAGGGTGTTCTTCATCACCACCGAAGCTTCTCACACGCCAAAGAAGCGCTACAAAAAAGAAGAGGTCAGTCTTTGGACACAGTCGCCAAAACATGGTAATTTCAAAACAAAGAAACACGATAAGGGTTACCTCTAACGGGTCCTGGTTGAGCTTCGCAGTCAACACATATCTGACGCCCTTGTCATGTAGCCAAGTTACGATGTCGAGGACTGACATTAGCGTCACTCGAAGAGATTCGGTGACATGGCATGTGAAATGGCATGTAGCATGTCGTTTTGAACTAGTAGACACACTAAGCACGTAAACACACTTTTTGTACCTTGAGTTGTGGCGAATTCTTGCGTGTGCCTTCGGCTGGGCACTTGGCATTTAATGCATCAAAGAGGTCATTCATCCGCCTTGTGAAGCTCTCCGTGCCTTCTGTACCCTCAAAGCCAGGTTTCTGTTGCTCCCGGTAGAACTTCAGGCCCACAGCGACGCTCCTGCTGAATAGCTGAGAGCAATGTTCATTATCACCTATATGTTTCAGTTAAAACCCGTGATCAGAGTGGACAGTACATTTCAAGGCAAAGGCTTTGCTGCTACCGTGCCAAGATAGCAACTGCAAAAAGATGATACAAAGCAGAAGGCACACTTGTCATACCTGTGTTGCAAGCCGGACGTTCATCTTCTCGAGCTTCTTCGGATTCACATGAGATGCCGTCAACCTTGGAACGACCTTTAGCTGTTCTTTCTCTTCAATGTCGTGAAGTTTCCTGCAGTGCTCGAAATTCACCAAGTCAGAACCAGCCTACAAAAAGCAAAAAAAAAGCAAGCATTCAGGTTAGTGAAACATCGCAACGTTCACATGTACGAGAAATTTCTGAAAAGTTAGACGGGCATTACCTTTCCAAACTTGTGGGTCAAAAGATGGTTTCTCACGCACTTGACAATATGTGGCACGTCGCACAAGAAGTGAAGAGAACGTCCCCCTTCAAGTGTCGGGTGCGGGATCTTGTTCATTGGTTGACACAGCTTGCCTGATATACCGACGTGAGACCACATCGACCTGTTATTTCCTGCGCCATCGCTCACGACAGCTATGATGGTAGCACCATAGCCTTCAAGTTTGAGCACGGACTCCATAACTATTTTGGCCAGTTCAAAGCCCGGAGCAGCACCTCTGGTAGCAAAGCTGGCTACTGGCTGCACCCACCGATGAAAAAGGGGTATGAACATGATCACTAGGGCATGGTCAGCAGCAATTTGCTCCCCTGAATGGCCTCCATAGTTGACGAATCCATCAAACTTCAACGTTGATTTGTTGAAATCGACCGACTCCCGTAATTTGATCTCGTCCAATACAAGAGTGCCGCACCGCTCCACAGGACGTACATCTTTGAAAAAGGCCTTGATGGACTCAAGCGCAACCTCGTTGTACCCATACTCACAAGGTACACCAGAAAGAATTTGGTTTAGGCGGCTGGTCGTTGGAAGGGGAAGCAGCTTCGTGCTTCGCAGAAGGTTGTAAGCTTTTGGGCTTGCGATACGAAGAAGGAGGCAGTTCATTACCCACATCCTTGTGTATCGGACACCTCGAGGGCCCTTTGCTTTCACCTGCTGCAGTGACGTCCGAAATGAAAGTTGCTGGACTGGTGGTAGTGAGGTCAGTGCCTCCTCAATCGCCGCAGATTCTTGGCCTGCTAGCTGCTTCTTTAGTTTATCCACCTCGGCCATGAAAGAAACTCTTGCAGATGCGGCTCTTAGTGCTTTTTTTGAAGATTTTTTATCCTTCTCTGTCTGTGCGACGCTTTTTTTTGCTTCTGAAGCATCTGCATTTTCAGCTCTTTCATTTTCTTTTGGCATGGCTTGCACATCGCTTCAGAAGAAAGTACCTTGCACCTGCGTGGAAAGCTTGTAACTTTCAGTGCTCTTAGCCCCGGACAGACATTGAGCTCGTCAACTCTCTCTATTAGAGCCGCTAGGTCATACAATGTGCGGATGTCAACGCTCTTGAATGCCACGACCACACGGCTGAGAGCACTTGCCGTGGCATTGTTGTCAGTGCCCACTGCAACGCATTTTTCAATTTGCGGGAGCCTTTGTTGTGTTTTCAGAGTGAAAAACACGACATATTTGCCATTGGCGTCCTCAAGACTCAGCATCCGCCACAACGACGGTAATCGAACGCCTTCCATATCACTTAAAATGACTTCCTTCAAAGCTTCCAGACCGGAACCTGAGCTACAAACGATTTGCATTTCTTCTGCGTCTTCACATTGACCGCCACTTGAAGGTGACCTCGTGAGACCTGCTTGTGCAGTGTTTTGCTCCCTTCGTTTTCGTTTTTTTTTCCGGCGGCTTCGAAAGGTACGAAGGAAGGTTCGGGAACAATTTCGGCTCCGCACCCTCGGCAAGCGTCCACTTGCCTCGTGGCACCTCAACTGTCTGTCCGTTTATAACGTGCACATAACTCTTCAAGATATCCTGCTCATGGAAGTGCAAATCACACACCTTGGATTTTGCAGAGAGTTCCCGGTCGGCACGAGGAATCGCTCTGTTCCACGCCGAGCGAAGCGTCTCATTGCTTGGGGCACAGAAAAAATGGCGCTCCGAACTGTTAACATCGCTCCGGTAGCCGCTTTTGCAGCCCGGAACGCAGCACGTCGGCATCGTTTGCTGATGTTAACACATGCGGCGAAGACTAAATCTCCGTAGATGGCATGCTTGCTGAAATCCGCCGTGAACGAGCACCCGCAGAACACGCCAACGCTGCACCGCGTACTTCGTCCAGCCCGTTCTAACCGGTTAGTTGAGAAGTGAAGCTGGGTGCGACTGCAGCGCCATGAAGGCGCGGGCCGGTGGCGGTTCCGCGCAGCGCCGCGGAGTTTGACAACTGAAGCTAGAGTAACGTTGGCATGCCGTTCATCTTCTCTGTTCATCCCTTCTGTCACGCCGATCGTCACGTCCTGCGTTCTATCATCACAGCGAATCTTCTAGTTTGCGCAATCGGGACGATCACTCGGTGGCCCCGGGTAGTGTCAAGGACTAGAATACGACGAACTGTGGTGTTGCGCGGGCGGGAGTGCTCGCGCTGGGCCGTCCGCCACTAAATCATGCCATCACCATCTGGCATCTCCCGTTTTCAATTGCTTGCGTCCCGTAGCAACATAAAGCCCCGCTTTAACAACTTTAGGCACGCGGACGTGCCTACGTAGCGTAGTGATAGCGAGTCCGACTCGCAACTCGAGAGTCATGGGCTCGATTACTGCGTAGGCCGCATAGGTGAAGTTAATAGTAATACAGCTATGGGTCTGCTGTTGCGCAGCCTGACAGGCGACCTTCGTAACGTGAATCGTCGTTTTCTCTGTGCTCACCTGAGGGTAAGGAGGAAGACGGAGGCTGACGGCCCGTGCGCTGGGTGCATCGCTGGCGGTTGCTCCGATCCCTGAAGATCCGATGAATCGCTGGTGTGGCTAGTGTCATCTATCTGAGCTTCCTGTAACAGCAACGTTTTCAGCCAATCCAGATTTTCTGGTCACGCCGACGGCAAGGCCGACGCCGTCTTTCCTTTGACACGGGGCCATTGCTCTGCCCTGTAGAATCCTCGCGACCTTGTATATTGTAGAGATACGCAACAAGGTAGCCCAGCGAAATATGATAACTGTAGCAGTTCCGTCCATGTAGCAAAGACATATGAGTGGCTACAATTTCTGCCTTCAGATAAATAATTAAAAGCACGAAAAAGCCAAAGAGTTACAGCATTAAACACTATTCGGTGAGAAATATTAAAGGCAGTAAACGCTTGCACTGTAGGCGAATCATTTGTCTGGAACAGACAAACCGGATGCCAAATCCACTTCGGCCAGCAAGGCAAAAAAATAGACTATGCAATTGCCTCAGTGTAGCTGCTAATCCTACTCCTCGCTGGGGCCGTATCTCCGAAACAATTCGCTTTTAAACCGTTTCGCTTCGCCACTACGTCCCTTTGAGGTAGACATGGATGGGGCGAACCTTGTGGAAGGACGAGGGGGAGACCGCAAGCAATCAGCAATGACGTGAGCTTTTTAACGTTCCCGAGAGGGCGCCACTCAATTTCGAACTTGCGGGGGAAGCTCATGTTAGTACAGAAATTTTGTTGTCGTTTTCGTGTGATCCGCTGACAGCGCCAGCACGCAGAGGCTGCCGTCTGGGGCTGCAGAGCTCGCTGCGGCAGCGGGAGCTCCCAGTTCAGCTCATGGAGCAGTATAGTTCAAGTTGGACTAGTTTGTGAACATTGAATGGTTTGGTTTGGTTTATAACGTCCCAAAGCGACTCAGGCTATGAGGGACGCCGTAGTGAAGGGCTCCGGAAATTTCGACCACCTGGGGTTCTTTAACGTGCACTGACATCGCACAGCACACGGGCCTCTAGAATTTCGCCTCCATCGAAATTCTGCAGCCGCGGCCGGGATCGAACCCGAGTCTTTCAGGCCAGCAGCAGAGTGCCATAACCACTGAGCCACCGCGGCGAGTTTGAACATGCAATGCAATGCAGAGAAAACTGTGCTCGTTTGTAAACACAAGCAGAACGGACGAAGAAATGGTGAACTAAAAGAATATGAATATCAGGGAACGTTTACCCTGTACCTAATTAGAAAATAAAACAGGCGAGCAAGACACAGCACCTAAAGTAACGCGTCATTACAGTTCACTTAACCACGGATCACACCTCACTCTCCGCTACGGACGGCGGCTGCCACATTCGCTACTAAGCTGCCGCGGTGGCACAGTGGTAATGGTACTCGGCTGCTGACTCAAAAGACGCGAGTTCCACCCCGATCACGACGTTCGCATTTCGATGGAGGCGAAATGATGGAGACCCCTATAGTTTGCGATGTCAGTGCGCGTTAAGAAACCCTAGGTGCCCAAAATTAACCCCAGCTCTCCACTACGATATCCCTCATAGCCTGAGTCGCTTTGGGACGTTAAACGCAATGAAACAAACCAAACATTGGCTTATACAATTTTTATGATATATGAATATCAGCTCACGAGTAAAACTTATTCTTATGGTAAAGAAAATGCTACTTCTAGCTAGACGCGTACGGCGTCCTTTCTTTTACGCCCTGCTGAGACAAATGACTGCACAACTGATCAAGGTAGTTAACTGCAAGAAAACGGGAGCTCGTTCACAACCATGCAAACTCAGGGTACCTACCATACTTCACGGTTCACTTGACAAAGAAGGTGAGTATGACTGAGTGAAAAGCAGCAGCGTTACATTCTAAAGGCTACATGTCGACTCAACCAGCTGACCAAGGATTAGCAGCTCTGGCAAGAGACCAGCGATAAGTGGAACGTTGTGGACTCTAATATAATCATCATCTGCCTGACTAGGCCCACTAAAGGTCAAGGGCCTCTCCCATGTCTCTCCTATCACCGCAGGGAAAAAATGAAAGTTCTTGAAAAACAAAGTTTTTAACGCACTCAACGGCGAAGAGTTTGTGACGATAGTGTTCAATGACAGCGCTTTTTTATCCATCCTTCACTCACCAAGCACGCGTGGCGAGACTAGGAGGGGTACAGGCGCACTCTCAACAGCACTTTCTACATCATTTTCTGCACCTACCACAGGTATAAGCCGACCGTCACCACGCTCAGACTGAGCAGTGCCCAATGTCACACTGCTAACGTTCATTCGCATGCCTAGGGCGACAAAAAACTGAAGCGTGCACATGACATTTCTCTCGCGTCATCGCAGCCCGAGTTGGTCCTATAGTTCGGCGGAACGGCGGCGTACTAATCTTTTGGCAAGCAGAAATTCCGCCTAAAAGCATTCTTAGGCACGTCAACCGAAAAAAGCCGGCGCCAAGTCGGACAATACACAGCAAGAAAGAATAGACAGGCTGCGTGTTGTCCGATTTGGCGCCAGTTTTTTTTGTTGTTGAGATTCACCAAATAACCCCCCCCCCCCCCCCCCTCCTGCCCTCCAAGATGTTGTGCTCAATTAGGCACGTCGAAACTATTCTTATGTACGCTCGGCCGCTGATAACGATCACTCAACAGCGGGCATGTTAATGAAGCAAACGGATATCCACCGTTACACTGAAGCGAACGCCAGCCTCTCGGTTCCACGGCCGGCTCACCGGTTCGGTTCACTTGATTAATTGGCAGCTTATACGGCGTGAACAAGAACGGTGGTCCCACCTCCGCTAGATGTTGTCATGCCGGCGGTGACGACACGTAGCCAATCGCGCGTGGCGTTGCACTTCAGGAGGCGAGGAAGCCAACAGGTTCCAATACGAATCGTCTCGTGGATTCTGTCCCTGGTTTTGAACCAGCTGTAACCGCTAGATGACATCACTGCAGTCTGGAGCCCGCCTACAGCACATGGCACCGGCATCTGAAGTGAAAGTTTTTCCCTGCATGCGCATAATTATGAAAAATGTCTTTTTTTTTTCTTCTGCTTGTTGACTGCTTGTCTCCTGACCAAATTGTTGCACTTTGCTTCCTTATATGTAGCGTCTGAACACGTTCTACGTTTCATGATTCATAATTTAATGGCCATTTCTTTTACTGTCCGCGCCGATAAATATAGGCCGCCAAGCGCTGCGTATCAGTAATAAACATTGACTTTTTTGGAATCCTAGATGGCCCTCTGCATCTTATCAATTCTTGTCGGCGGAGCTAGAATGCACAATCGCGCGATATTTAGGCTCATCAAGTTCCAGCCATGGTGAGTGTAACAACGCTGTTCAAACATGGTCTACGGTCTTTCAGGAATATGGACAACTTTCGAGCTTCCTTGGCACAGAACGCAGACTTGGGAGGTGTTTTTGTCCAAGGATAAATTAGGAGGTTGGAGATCTTAGTTTCGACGCCTGTTTCAGAAATATGCAATAACAAACTACCAAAACAAAGCATGACGCGTTCTGTAAGCCGTAATGAGGATTCTGGGTTTAGGAAAATGCACTTGACGGCAGGGAACAAAGGTTTGCAAATGGTGAGGGAATACATGTGCTTAAGAAAATAGTGACCATGGATCTGAACCACTAGAGTCAAGTAAATAGAAGGATTAGAAGAGGATGCAGGACATTCTGATAGGCACTCACGGTTGGTGAATAGCAGTTTATCAATATCCGTCAAATCGAAAGTTTATAACAAATAAATGTTACCGATGTTGATCTACAAGACAAAAAACGTGGAGGATAACGAAAAGGGTAGAACTTAGACATAAGATACCGAAATGTGCAGCGACATTTCTCAGTGCTCTATGAAATAGGCCTGTAAATTTTTTTTTTGGTGAGAAAATGAAACCTCTGTCCGGCGGTAGGTGAAGAGGCCTGAGCCTGGTATGAAAGGTGAAATAGCAATGCACTGTTGCGCTACGCCATGCGCTCTTCAAGGGTAATACGATGCCAGCGTAAACCAGGTTCATGTTACCTTTTGCTTTACTAATTTTTACGGAGCGTGAATTTTTATTGACATCAAGTGCCATCCGAGGCAACATGTGTAAGCGTGCCGATCCGTTGGCAGCTTTTGCTTTCTCCGCTGATTTTTCTCAAAGCTTGACATGTGATCTATGTTTAAGCAGCGGCAAGACTGTTCGATGACCGCCGAGCACGCTTGTTGCTACGCCGCCGCCGAGTGATTCAGTTTGCATTACGATAAGGACCGCCCTGTCTGAGAATAAAATAAGCTCGTAATTTTGTGCACTGAATTATTATTTCGCCCAGAATGGTCGGTCGGGCGTGAACACATCAATGCCTACTTCAAGTACGAAATACATCGGCTAAATTTTGTCGTTCATTTTGCAGCCGCTTTGCTGAAGCACATAGACCGGCTGTAGAAAAGGGCTCTAATTAATTTAGCGGCATATTGTGACCATTTCGCATATGCTACAAACCTTGATAGCTCGAGCCATAGTGCAATACGGTGAACGCAAAGAAGCATGCGCCCATAACTGTTTGCATCTCAATCTGTTCAGCAGTTTCTTCCTCATTTCGTTTTTGTTATTAGCTCTAGTAAAGCTCGAACGACCATGTAGTCATCGCCAAGGTGTCAGGCGCTGTACTTCTCTCATGTGCGGTCGCGGCTGCGTGTTATGCATGCTAGTGTCTTATTTGGGTGCAATATACGCTACTTATAGAAAGTCTTTGCGAATATTTTATTTTCAGTGTGTTGGCACTAACAGCAGCCATTCTCAACATTATGCATTGCAATTTTGTTTGTCTCAAGCCTGCTTTGTGGCATGCTGCCCACCTGCCCAGCGGGTTGTGGGTAACTTGCTAGATGTGACGACAGAAGCGACTGTTCGTTATTAACCAACAGTAGTTCAGTTTAACGAACAATCGCGTCTCTCGTAACGTACTACTTAGCACAGTAATCTGGTCAATTCGAACCTGTACTATATAGTTGGTAAGAGCACCGGACGCGATATTCGGAGGTCGTGGGTTCGGATCCCACCGGCGGCATGGTTGTTTTTTCTGCTGCTTTATAAGTAATTTTCTTTAAGCGATTTATTAATCTAAGTAATATTATCCCACTGATAAGCATAACACATTAAAAAAAAATTAACGTTCCCCTATGCACCTTGGTTTCGGTGACTGTTGGCTCCCTTCATAAATTTGTCAAAACGGGCCCCTCATTTCCTTTAACTTGTCTGCTAATATATATATATATATATATATATATATATATATATATATATATATATATATATATATATATATATATATACGGTAAAGGAAATGAGGGGCTCGTTTGACAAACTTATGAAGCGAACAGTCTCGAACGGGGAGGTGGAAATACTATTACTCTTACTACTATTACTATTACTCCTTTACTATTGCCACCTCCCCGTTTTGCTGTGCGTTTTTTTGTGTTTCATTCAGCCACTGCCCCTGTGAGAGCTGCTGCGCGGTCCATTATACGGCCCCTTGCCCTCACTCTCAAGTTTGCTTTGAGGGCGGAGTTTATACATCCTCTCTCGCTCTGTGTCCTTATATTGACAAGACTGTTTCATTGTAAGCCTGCCCTGACGAAGGGAATACCATTCCCGAAACTGTTGGCACAATAAACCTTTAAAACGAACAGTCGCTTTTGTCGTAATACTGTACTTACACTTGTAAACTGGCGCAATGAAGCCCCTACTGAATACTATTTTATATATATATATATATATATATATATATATATATATATATATATATATATATATATATATATATATATATATATATGCTTACGAAAGTAGGTTTCGTTGGTCGTCATTTTATCCTCATTTTTCAAGCTTCACACAGTCGATACAGACGCGATGCAAGGTTGTAGAAGAAATGGATAATGTCGGTATTTTTGTGACGGAGAGATAGATTTATATTTCATAGCGGTGTTCCCCTAAATCGTTTACACGTGTTTTCTTCACAATAGAACTGTTTTTTGTCTGAACATCTACTCAATATTTTTCGGACCTTAGTCACCCCAAAGAAGAGGACTCAATTATAGAAGCCAGACAAGAAAAGCCGGGAGACTGTTTGCTGTGGGTGAAAGGTGAATCAGGAGAACCCAGAGATGATTGCAGAACCCGCTTCAGTACCCTCTGTGAGCACGCACGCGAGAGCTTCAACAAAGCAGGATGTAACAGAGAAGCTTCTAAAACAGAAGCAAAGGACGACATCTGAAGCAGTAAAAACGAATGGCTCTATGAGAGCAAGGCAACACCAAGCAGTATTATTAGCTTACTGATGCTCTCATTTGCACGCGCTCAAGTGAATGTTGCAGAAAAAACTTTTAGATTATGAAATAAAACATTTTGTGCACTACAGTTGCAACAGAAATTAATTCACCCATTTCCAGAGTTACTTACAATGTAAGAACAACGCACCTTCAAGCACTAAAATATAAGTTTGGCTTGATCTTTGATGTTTTAAGCCGCAAATACACAGACAATTTGTGAGAAATATCCTACAAGAGGGGCCACAACAATTTCAACCACCTTCGATTCACTACTTGCACTTCCGTCGCTGCGCACACGGCGGTTGTCGCAATCACTTACTTCAAAACCAGGCCGCCATTATAGGATTCCATCGGATGACCTTGGGATAAATTACCGAGCCATTGAAACGCCAGAGTCACTGAAACATCGCTACGAATGGGCAAGATTACTCTTTCCTGCCATAACACCTGTCTTTTGCAGCCTTTCTAGCTCTGCTTTCTATGAAACAAAATTTCTGAAGTATCGAAAATAAAAATTTTTGGCAGCTTAAAATTGCCAAGGATTTAATCTGCGCTAAGCAACATGAAACACTCAGCAAAAGTGGTCCATGTGCTGCTGCCACCATTTCATAATGGCCATGAGACACAGACATGCGGCAACCTAGGCCGCAACAACGATCAGTAGTGACGCCGCCTCATTGCCTCTCATCTGGGTCGAGGTGGTCGTAACAGCTAGGCTACCATTTGTTTAATTTTAAAGTTTTACGGCCTATATATAGGACGCATCAAATAAAAGCGACAGTAGAGGGTGAGGGGGTGGGTATGGTGAAGTACTTGTGATAAATGCTGTCAATAAGGGCCGTCGCTGTAAAACCGACGCAGCTTCTTCGTGTAAGTTGTAGCTCGATGATATACAAAAGGATAACAGCCTCCAGGACTCGTGAGGGAAAACCCAAAGAA
The DNA here is from genome assembly GCA_030143305.2 of Amblyomma americanum. Lineage (NCBI taxonomy): Eukaryota > Metazoa > Arthropoda > Arachnida > Ixodida > Ixodidae > Amblyomma > Amblyomma americanum. Next base: position 80,599 of record JARKHS020031318.1, on the reverse strand, counting down.
ATATCACTAATGCTAGTCGGTGACCCAAGTGCACAATTTCGGAGGCGACATTTCTACTGACGTGTCCTACTGCATGGCAGACGATTCACGTAATAGTGAAGCATGGCACCTCGCACCAGGATTGCTTTGGTGTATCTTGGAAATTAGCGTCCACGGTACTACATCATTCTTGACATGGAACGTGCTATTTGCGTGTCGAGTTCACATTTTTCTGAAAATTGAACAAACTCCGCTGGCAAGCAAGAGAAGTAGAGACGGAATAAATATTAACTGAACCCAATCCTTCAGATCCCGGTGGCATAGGAAACCAGCGCGGCTAATTGAACAGTAACAGCAAGCAAGAATAGGCACCGTGCGCCGGCCACACGCCACCACCGTCGGCGATGCGTTTGTAGCGGCGCTGGCATCGCCTGCGGCGCTGATGAAGATGAAGCTGAGAACGCGACCTGGCTCAAATGCTTCATTGGCATTCTACCCTATACCTTGGCCAATCCCCCCACGTGGGTATGTGCCATATTACTTGAGGAGAAGAAGAAGAAGAAGAAGACCTGGCTCGAGCAGAAAAGAGCAGAACACATTCCGCAACCGGCCTGGCCAGCTCACCAGCTGCGGCTACCGGGATATCCAATAAATGTGGATCACCTTCCACATGTTCATCGCAACCAGTGGCCAGTTTTCCGTCCCGAGGGACATTGTGCCCCATAGGAATACGCGACAGAAAAAGTTTCGATAGCGATTTAATCATCCGTTCTTCATCCCGTCATATCATCCCTTCGTGAAGGAATGCCCGAGTACACCCTAGAATCGGTTTGAAAATCTGAAGCGTCATTTCAAAGGCGATGTATTCTTGAAACACCGCGATACGAACGCGCGTGTGTCACCCTCGGCTCTGGATACTGCGAGAAATTACAAGCCTTAGAAACACATGCAAATAAATGTTTCCGAACAATTTTTTCGTTTCGCAGTCTACTAATAAGTGCAGTCGCCTATTAACAGCTGGAGAGTGATTTGAAGAAGACTGTGACAAATTATGCAATTTCATTTCGAAGGCAATATATTTTTTTAAAACACCGCGAAAAATGGGTTTTGTGAAGCCAGACATTCCTCGAAGTCGCTCAGATGTGATACCCTAGACAACTCGGCATGAAAGACAGCGCTACATGAAGTTCTCAGGCGGCATGATAAGCGAACGAAAGCAAACCGCGCACATTAACAGACGACGGCGCTGACGCTACCACCGGCTTCACTAGCGTGTTCTTAAGCGCAGCGGGGTTTCAGTCGGCCAGTGGACTCAAAGGTTTCTTTCGAGGTGGAAACTTTTATATTGGTTTAAGCTTTTCGAATTCAGCAATTTCCACGACGTGAGGGAACTTATGACAGAAAATGGTAGTAGTGTCGCCGCGGCAAAGGTGAGTATGAATTTTTATGGCGCAGGGACCAAAGAGCGCCATGGCGGAAGGTATTTTCTGACTTCTCAAGATGGGGTCAAAGACCCATCTCTCAACCGTCACCCTAAATAATCAGAGCACGAGGCAAAAAAAAATTGTGGTCTAATCCTTCCTATAGCTAGATTATTCCACTTCAGAAATGCATGCTCTTCACCGATGTTGTGTTCTCGTAAAAAAAAAAGTACAGCATTCGAGGAACTCTCTTTTAGTCACGCGCCGGCAAGTGCATATGCGCTCCTAGGTCCTGAGATACAAGATTCTCAGTCAGTCAGTCAGAAAATCTTTAATTACAAAAAAGGAGGTGAGATGAGAAGAGGCGGGGGTGGTTGCCTAATCCGGCAGACCTCTAGGTGCCGATGCAGCTCGAGCCCGGCTGACCAGGCCACGTTGGGCCGTAAGGGCAGCGCAGTTGAGCATGGCATTTTTTCACGCCTCCTTTGTTATGCTGGTGGTCGGGGTAGCCTTGAAGCTAGACGGACAAACCCATACCATGTTATAGGTATCAGCCTGCTCTGCATCGCAGAACGGGCAGGTACCGTCTATGTTAAGACCAGAAAATCTTAGGATCGCAAGGTTTAGATAAGTGTTAGTGAAAATGCGGATGAGAATTGGTCCTTCTGATTTGCTGAGACCGTTGCACTGGGGCGGGAAGGGTTGATGTTCTAAACAGAATTTGGTAAGTGTTTCTTTAAAACTCATGGCTGTTGGCTCCTCACATGTGGTTGACGAGTGTGGGGACTGGGAACGTCCCGGTTCGGAACCGCGAGTGCCGCAGAGTCTCCAGATTCCTTCCCTATGACTAACTGGTTAGCAGGTGCTCAGACCACTTGTTTATGTAGAGGTTCAGTTTGCCGGATGCATCTTTGATAGATGTCCGTGGACAGAGAGGGTGCATAACCCTGTAATATGTTTCGGCGCGCCTCATACAGAGTCCGTGATAATGCATTTAGATTTTGAGTTCGCTGAAGTTAATGCTATAGCTATTTGTTCAGCGTGTGTGTGTCGCGAATTGGTAACGCGTCCTCGACTTTCCGAAGGGGAACGCTATCGCATGCAGGTTTGAACAAGAGAACAAAGAGATGAAACCAAACAAAACGAAGCCGTATTTATAATTTAAAGGAAAGGAGCCAATAAGAAACTAAAACACAAAGCAAAACACACTCAACAAGCGTACAATAACACTACAGAATAAAAGGAAAGAGTTGACCAGCTACTGAGCGTCCCAGGTGAAGAGGGGATGCCTAGGAGACAGGCCGAACGTGGGTTGATGTAGTGTGACGCATCGCTGGCGATGCGTCGAAGAAAGCGGCGGAAGGGAGCCAGGTAGTTGTATGAGCGGAGAACACGGCGAGACGCCAGTGGTCTCCCGTCAAGAGCCCGAAGAACTTAGCAGCCGCAGGAGAATCGCAGCCACATCGCGTCGACGGCGGCACGAAACGCCAGACGCTTAAAACAGGCTACCCAAGGGAGCCTTTAAGCTGTACGTACCCTCAACTCATCGGCTGCCACCTCCACACTTGCAAAGAGCACAGGAGGATTACGTCGGTGATCAAAGGGAGGTCACGACAGCACGGACCCAACGTCCGGCGGCTGCAACCTCCACGCTTGAATGACACGACCTGCACTGCGCTGTCTTCCTTCACACGTCGGTTTTCTGAGACGCCAGCTTTCCGCTCCTCGTGCTGGCCACGCTCTTTGTCGCCGTCGCCTTGCACACACCCTGCGCACGCGCACACGCGCACCGCTGGGCAGCACGCGCAGCGCTCCGTTGTCCAACGCACCACTGTCGACGCACCGCGTTCACGAATCCTCCGAGGATCTTTTGTGCACCTCACATATGCCCCCTCTTCGGAAAAGTTTTTTCGCAGAAAAAAACTGCCGTTGGTGCACACAACACGAATGTTCACGTGGGAAGCAGAGAAACGCCGTTGATGCACCAACACTAATGTTCACGTGATAGACTGTCAAGTTAGACGCCGCCGTAGTCACCGGAGGCACTTTAAACAATGACACATGGAGGCACATGGAAATGCGCACAGAGGGAACACGTCAAACCATATACACACAGGGTCAAACCTTATACATGTGACAAAAGGGAAAATAAAACAGTACAAAATATAAGACACGAACTTTAAATATGTCAATATTCAATGACGGTCAATATGTTCACGCTACACAACCCATAACCGGAGAACAAGGACAAATAAATAACTCGTAAACACTCCTAGACTACATTTGCACAGGTAACCATTGCAAACACACCGGATAGTAGCACTGTACGTTGGTCAATAAATTCCGGCAATTTATAACTGACACATGCAAGCAGCGCCTACGTTCTTAGAGATTGAGCCACCTTCTTCGATTACGAAGAGAGATGACGCCTGCAAATTATCTTGGGACGCACGCTCTTCATATTGATGTAGAATAGCTCCTTAGTGGGGCCCAAATCAATCAAAATAATCCACGCAGTTTTTTTTTTCTACAAACCACAAAGGGACCTTTCCACTGCATTAGCAGTTTATTGCGGCTAATCGGCAAAAGAATGAGGGCACCATCTACAACCCTTAAATGCCGCTTCTTGCTGTTCCTGTCATAGTAACTCTTCTGAGGCTCATGGGAACGCAACAGATTTTGATGGGCCGCTCTCACAGCTTGCTCGAGACGTAACCATATGTCGTCTTCGTGGCTTCTCCCAGCTCTTCCTCTGTCCAGAGCTCTCTGAGGACTGCGAATGGTCCTCACACATGTCCAAATATCAACTCAAATGTAGAAAACCTCAGACTCGCCTGCGGCACCTCTCTGTATGCGAACAGAAGCGGAGCGATATAATGATCCCATGTTTCGGGCTGCTCGTTACTGAGCTTCCGCAGCATCTGTTTCAGTGTGCCGTAAAATTTCTCCGCCATCCCATTGCACATTGAATTAACGGTAAGGGGTTGGGCTGATATGCTTCACCGCCAAGAGATCAATGAGCTCTTTCAACATTTCGGAAGTGAAACAGGAGCCCTGGTCACAAAGGATCTCTCACGGAAAACCTATACGTGAGAACATCTCCACCAAACCTTAAGCCACGGTTACTGAATCTATCTCTGGCAGAGCCACGGATTCGGGATACCGCGTGGCAAAATCGACGAGAATAAGAATATATCTATTTCCTTTCACCGATGTGGGCGACAGCGGACCAACAATATCGACTGCGGCTTGGTCAAATGGAGTGTCGATAAGAGGCATGCTTCCCAACGGAGCTTTCCCTACTTTGCCTTTCGGGCACGTCCTTTGACAGGAGTCGCACTACTTGACGTATCTCTTAATTTTCTCCTGCACGCCCGGCCAGTAGAGTTCCTCCAGAACTCGATATGTAGTCATCTTAATGCCCTGATGCCCCGCCAACGGGCTATCGTGGGCAAGCTTCAAAACCTGTGATCGGCAAGACTTTGGAAGTACTACTTGTCGAACCTCTTTGCCAGAGGCGAGATGATAGAGGTGGTAGAGCAAACCCTTTTCAACAGAGCACGAGTGCGAAGTACCGCGCTTGCCATGCAACACCTTCCGTACTTTACCCCAGCACGCCTTCAATGACACATTGTCTCTTTGCTCTGCTTCTATCATTTTCTTGGTGAACCTCTTGGGACCAACGCTTAAAGCAGTGTTTTTCTCCTTCGTTCAGAAACGTTCTTTCCATCCAAAACAACTTTTGGGTCCTCGCCCTCACCGTTTTCTCTGGCGACATCATCATTGATTATGTCAGGACATATTTTAGCAACGCCCTCTAATTTCTTCTAATTAATATCTAGATTTAACGGCGCGTATAATACGGCTTCAGACGGACTACATGGACAACTTCTGGCCGTACGCTGCGTCGCTCGGATGCAGTCATTGCGTCAGAGATGACTTCATAATCCATTTCACCTAGCCGACGAAGAACCTTGTACGGGCCGAAATAGCGGCGCAAAACCTTTTCACTCAATCCACGCAGAATCGATGTACGCCGTCTTTCTTTCTCACTAGAACAACCGGTGCCGCCCATGGGCTTTTTGAAGGCTGGATGACGTCGTCGCGAAGCATTTCTTTGATTTGGTCCCGGATGGCTTGTCGTTCCCGCGGTTACACACGGTAGGAGCTTTGACGGAGAGGTCGGACGTGTTAGTCCGTTATAATGCGATGCTTGGCAATTGGCGTTTGTCGCACCTTCGGCGATGTCGAAAAACACTCACTGTAGCTTTGAAGCAGATTGCGGATCTGGTCTCGTCTGTTCCGGTGCAGGGCTGGGTTGATGTCGAAACTGGGCGAGTTCTCTTGGTCAGGCGAATCTTCTGCGGAGGGGTCGGAGAGGGCGAAGGAGTCTCGTACGTCAGATATTTCGTCGAAGAAAGCAATCGTCGTTCATCTGTTAATGTGCCGGTATTCTTCGCTGAAGTTAGTCAGCAGTACTTCGGCCTGGCCATTCCTCACTTCTTCCTCAAGGACACACAGGGAAATGTGATTTTCCCCAGTTTTCATCGAAGCGATGGCTTCGTTTGTCGAAAGCGTGATCAGTTTGGATCGCAGGTCGATGATCGCCTGATGCTCATTAAGGAAATTCATACCCAAGATAACTTCGCGGGAGCATTGCGGTAGCACAACAAAGGTCGCAGGATAGGTATGTCCTTTGACAGTCACTCGCGCTTTGCATCATCCTGATGGCGTAATGAGGTGGCCCCCTGCGGTGCGAATTTGTGGGCCGTCCCAAGCCGTTGTGACTTTTCTCAGCTGCGCAGCGAATGTTCCATTCATCACCGATTAATCGGCTAATGTGTCGACTAGAGCGGTAACTTTCCGGCCGTCGATAATCACTTCTAAGTCGGAGGTCCTGGCTCTTGCACTGCATGTCCCTCTCGGCGTCTGGTCACGGCTTCGTCGCGTATGCGAGTCGCGGGTGTGGCGTGTGGTCGAAGCTTTTCTGGGTGGCATTGTCGTTTTGAAGACAGTTTGCGTCGTGGTCGGGGTTGTCATTCGCTGTGGCGTCGGTGCAGCGAGAGTACGTTCTTCATGCGGCGTCGCCGGTGCAGCGTCTTCATGGGCCGTGGTCGGTGGAGGATCTTCAGCGTGTCGCTCGTGATCAACCTCACCTCTAGAGGTTGCTGCCTTTAGTTTCCCCTACGGGGGCTGATAGACCTTCCTCGTATCGCGGCTGCGTAGCTGCGGCGTGGCGACGCAAAGCGCGAGGTTGACGGCGATGGTGAGCGCGAAAAGCGGTTCGGCGTGTACTCCTCTCGACGCAGGTACTCGTCGATCACCTGCGGACGTTGTCCGAAACGTGGTCGTGGGGCGTTAATGGCAAATCCTCGAATACCGATACGTCGGTACGGCCAGTGACGAAGATTATGGCCGGCGTCACCGCAATGGAAGCACAACGGCCTGCTGTCGGAAGTCCTCCAGGCTTCGCATTTCCTGGGGCTTGAGCGTCGGTCATAAGCTAGGCGGACGGGGCCTGGGAGGCGGCGTTGTGGAACAATTGGCTCATCTCAGGGAGGACATAGGGGTTGTCGTTGGGGCTGAGCAGTCCTTACTGCGGCGGCTTAAGTCAAGGCCTGGGGTTCTGTGGCCGTCGGGGTGCCAAGTGCCTGTTGCACTTCTTCCCGTACCACAGCCATCAGAGCCGCTGCTTGTGGCTGTGGGGAGGACGGCAGTAATCGGCGTAGTTCCTCTCGGACGATTTCGCGGATAACTTCCAGCAAGCTGTCGTTGGTGGTGGCCGTCGTGTCCGATCGGATTGCACAGGCAGAGGAAGAGTGATTGTACTGCCGAGCTCGGACGTCGAGGGTCTTCTCAATCGTACAGGCTTCTTGCATGAATTCTTCGACTGTTTTTGGCGGCTGGCGGACGAGGCTGCCGAAGAGTTGTTCTTTTACGCCGCGCATTAAAAACTGAACTTTCTTTTCCTCGGTCATCTCGGGGTCGGCGCGGCGAAATAGGCGCTTCATCTACTCGACGTAACCGCGGACGGGCTCATTCGGAAGCTGGATACTGGACTCGAGAAGTCGTTCGGCTTTTTCTTTCCTCACGACACTGTTGAATACCTTCAATAGTTCTTTCTTGAATAGCTCCCATGTCGTAAGGGATGACTCGTAGTTTTCGTACCACGTGTGTGCGGAGCCATCCAATGAGAACACGTGTCCAATTTTTGCCGCATCATCCCACTTGTTGAATGACGCCACGCGCTCAAATTGGTCCAACCATTCTTCAGGGTCTTCGCCTAGGGATCCATTGAAAGTTGGCGGCACCCGCGGCCGCTGCAGTATGATCGGTGTCAACATCCTCGGCAAGGTTGCGGTGCTCGTAGCAGCGTCTTTTCGCTGTCTGGTGCGATCCGGCAGTTTCCCGAACTTAGGCTCCTCTCCCTGGAGACGTCGGCTGGCTCGTCCTCGGGTGCGAAGCGCTGAGGGCTGGCTTCACGACTTAAAGGGGGCGTCTGGAAAATAGAAGGTAACCCAGCACCTCGACCAGATGTCACGGAGTGGTGACGGCAGTCGAAGCAGCGATCAAGACGGACAAAAGGGTCTTCTGATAGAAAACTGTTTATTGGGCTGACTTGAGCCCAAAATAGACTGAATCACTCGACGGCGAAGCGACAAGCATGCTCGGCGGTCGTCGAACAGAATGCCCGCCGCTGTCAGCCGTGCTCAATTTAAAGCTGATAGCGGATTTTCTAGATAAAGGGCGCAAAGTTACTAGAACATTCCGGAACAACGTAGAATCAGCTCTGCCTGGCTGCTATCAATCTAGATAAATCTAGTCGCGTCTTGCGTCGCAAACAAAGCGATAAAGTGGTGTGAAGGCAGATTTGAAAAACGAACAAATACTGCAAATATTCGCGGCGGTGATATTTAGGAATAATAATAATAATAATTGGTTTTTGGTGGAAAGGAAATGGCGCAGTATCTGTCTCATATATCGTTGGACACCTGAACCGCGCCGTAAGGGAAGGGATAAAGGAGGGAGTGAAGGAAGATGTTCTAAATTTCCAGCAAATGATGATTGGCAGGTGATGTCGACAAGGTGATGTTCATCCAGGCTATGAGGGACGCCGTATCAGAGCGCTGCGTATAATTTCGACCATCTTTCGTTCTATAACATGCGCTGACATCGCGCAGTACGCGGGCCTCAGTAGCATTTCGCCTCCAGCCAAATAATACCACCGTGGTCGGGATCGAACACGTGACTTTTGGTTCAGCACCCGAGCACCATAACCGCCGCGTTAAGGTGCTTCACCGCGCTCCATAAAACCATTGCGTTTTCGAAATTCTGAAAACTGAAATGGCTGTTACTAACCACCGGCTACAAGTCTCTAATTGCAGTCAGATATATCATCTGTCTGGCAAACAACGTGCATATTAACAGAGGCGACTGACTGCGTCAACGGCACTGACATGTTATCTTCCTAATTCTTCCTTTTTTTGTGCACTATCGACTGAGCGGGAGACGGAGGCCCCAACTGTAACTCGCAGGGGCTTGAAAACCTGCAGCAGACTTTTTCAAATATTGAGTATCTTTATAATACACGATACACTAAAAATGATTTTCGATACTGATACTCCGAAGCTTTCATTTCTGGCCAGTGATGCGTAATATTGACACATAAAATGTTGCTGATGGCAGTATCGATGATAAATGCTTATTTTATACTGCCGATACCTGTCTGTCACCCTGGAGGCTTCACATGACGAGCCGACGGCTGGACGCCCGTAGACGCGCGCGCGGGGCGTTTAACTGAATACAGGTATCACTGGACAGGGTTAGCCCCGAATTCGTGCGTTATTTGGTAACACTGCGTAATTAGCAGTGACGAAAGACGGCACCGACCAGGCAAGCTGGAAAATTGAATCCTATACCACCACTGAAAAAGCCCTTCCAAATAATCTGAATGAATCTTCTGAGCCCTTTCATCACAAACCTGCACTTTGAGGCTCCTGCCAGTAGCGCCGCAGTGAGTGAAGCAGCTGGCCAGGAAAAACAGCTGGTCCACGGGTATGCCGCAGTAAGTCTGCCGCTCCGGTGCCTGCTCCGTCTCAGCGCCAGCGGCTTCGGCCTCGGAGACGCGCGGGATGCTGCTGGCGAGCCGAGCTGCCCATCCGTCGACCATGAGATTTCGCGTCTCGCACCGAGTCTGGTCCGGCAGGAAGCCGTTGGCGTTGGCCATCGCCTCGTAGCGTCCCAGGTCATTGACCAGACTTCGCAAGTCATGGTAGACCGGGGTCATGGGATCATGCTGTAAGAAAGCGCAGCAATCGTCACTGGCGGAATTTAGAACAATGAGCTCTGCCAGAGCGTCTACACACAATTTTTTACGCTAATATTAGTGACATTTTTCCAAACCGGTACGGCTTATTCCAAAAACTGTCAGATATTCGTAGCTGCGGTGTTCTGAGCAGGATTTGCAGCAGGGCGGACTTTATGTACTACACGATATGGATTAACACTTAGACGATTAACTGACTAAACTAACCATTAAACATTTGTATATAATTTTAGGGCGCAAGGTTATGTTCTTAAACTGGTGGCCGTCGACATCAACCGTGTACTTGTTTTAAATTTTCCTAATCGGCAATGCGGTTCAAAATTTAGAAGGTAAAAAATACATATTTGAAGGCATGTTAAGTTGCCTACAGTACATTGCATATTTATAATATAAAATATCTCGCACTTCCTCTGCAACAAAAACAGGCCCAATTGGCATATTTGGCACGGAAAAAGTTAAATCGATCTTGGCGACGATATCGCGCCCAGCGACGCCATTTTGTGATTTTGTATTGCGGGAAAGCCAACTCAACAAGCTTTGAAATGCGTATCTTTGACGTCTGATACTTCTAACCACACTGCTCATGAAGAAATTTGAGAACAGGGCTCACCAATGATATTGACGCTTATGAATTTAGCAGCATAATCTTGCGCCCTAAAATAACAAAAGTTTATTAGCTAATTTAAGTTAATTATACGTTCAAATATTGATCCCCATGAGGTACTATCGGGGACAGAACTTTTGTCCTGCAGCAACCGAAGCCGATAAGCCTATTATTAGCCAATGCCTCAAAACCACACCTAAGGAGGTGAAACTTACTCTCAAGTGCTCTAGTCTGTAATAGTCAATTAATGTGATCGTTCGCAGACACGACATTTGTGCGTGTAAAAATCTTGTTTCGCGTTACGGAAACTTGTGTTCCTGACGGTTCCTAATGACCGCCTTTCTGTATAATCCAGCTAAACAGACCGCACAGCACCGACGTATCTCTCAGTACGTCTACGAGAAACCCCTGCACTGCCATTGTTTAACCACACAGGAAATAGAAGGAACAGCGATAGTAATTGAGTAAGCCTAGAGAAATTTACTAGAGAAAATTTCATTTGCTTCTAATCGATGTTGTATCACGCCACAACTGTAGAGCGCGGGCCGCCAACTCCTAATGTAAAGGCTATGGCTTTACGATCAGCAGAACATGGACCCCTGCAGCTGAGTTGACAAGGTGACATATCGACATCCTCACGGTGGCCGTTAGCAGGTATTCGAGACAGCCGCTAGCGAGCGCCTCTATGGTTTGCGTCCGACGCATCTTCAGTTACAAAAGTCGCAATTTTCAGTACACCTTATCGTGGATATCATTCTGTGTTTCTTCATAGGATTTAAGCTGTAGGTGATCTCGCTCCGACATCAAAGGCAGAGAGGGTATGCTTGATGCCTCGTCTAACGATGGTTCCAGAGCCATTCAAAATTTATACAACCAGCATTTATGAAACTGACAAAATTTTGACCCCCTTGCGACGAAAACTCGATTTTCGAAATGATGCACACCTCCAGTAGCATTTTTCTTCAGGCATCAGTTAGGAAAGGAGCAGGTCTTTAGAATATTAATTGCCGCGTTTTTGAAACCTAAAAGAAAATGTGTTTAAAATTAACAGGGCTACGCTATATGAAGCCGCACAGTTATAAGGCAATGCGTCCACATAAATGTATACGTCGCGCTGTACAGGTGTGGTCTAACGCTACGTCGCATTTATGAGGCTCTCAAGACATTCGCTACCGTCGCGTTTTTTGTTACAGAAGACAAAATCACAGTTATTAGTTTATTCTGATGCGCCACGCGATGAAAAAGCATGTTTACTTCTCCACTGTCTGGATTTGCTCCTAGAACTTGTTCACAATATTGTGAACAAAACACTCGTGCTGACACCCGAAATATGTTTCAACTCAGCGGGTTAACAGCGGTGTTGTTTATCCAATGTATTACCTCGGCCAGTCAGGCATTTCAGAAAAATCTTGGATTTATGGATTTCGAAAATTAGTCTTTTTAGTCCTTCAGATAATTAGGGCCGAGTCTATTAGGAGATGATTAACATTTTTTTATTGCGTACAACGAAAGGTAAGCCAAATAAATTGGAAATGAGGAATTAGTTTTACCAGCAGTGAGCAGCAACCATGCCAGAAAAAAAGATGATAGAGATGACGGTTATGAGCGCGTGTAAGCTGAACTGTTTCAAATACTCCTGCATTTAAACTGCGGAGAGTAACCTGCGGAACTCATTCTCGTTACAAAATTGTAAATACTCACCAAGAAGTCTACGCCGTAGTAAAATACAAAACGGGCTAGAATGGTTATCTGCCTGCAGATCACTGCGCCCACCACAGCCGCGTGGAGAGACATGGGACGCCTTTCATCGAACAGCGGCGGTGTCGTCAAGAAATTTGGGACGATGATCTCTCGCGCCACCAAGATACGGTACTCGTATATGCTCGAAATGCCTGGCGCGTGAAGTGTGGTCGGCTCTGGCTTCCGCATGAGCTTCTTGAAGTCATGAACGGCTCTACTGGAGACTTTAAGGAACGAGTCAAAAAAGCCAGCGCTGGTGTCGATTTGTACGTAGGCATACGCCCTGTCCATCATGCTGCAGCTCATGCTCATGTTATGGGCGTTGCTCGAGACGCGCTCCATGACGGCCGAGAAGAGCGTCTTGAAGGCGGAACCGTAAACGCGGTGAAGATCGTTGAAGGAAAGCACCGCCAGTCGCAGCATCCTCCACGTATTCTTCTTGCCGCCCTGGGTGTCGTGCTCAATCTGCCACTTAGCCAGCGGCATCATGAACTCCAGCGCATCCAGGCACTTGTCGTACCGGTGGCTTCGCTCCATGTTCGCCCAGCCAATGTCGGCCAGCATGCTGGCTGTAAGGTAATGCGAGACGAACGGCGTGAACACCGAAACCACGCACGCGCTCAAGAAAAGTTTGAACCCCTCGGTGAAGTTTGCGTTGCTTAAGTACGTGGTGTTAAGCTCGCGGAACAGTTGGGGTTGCATGTTGACAATCTCGTCCTGGGGCCACAACTGAGAGTCGTCCGGAAGGTGGCCATTGAGGGCTCGGCGAAGTTCGGGGTCACTCAGTTTCAGGAAGGCGGGCACTGCGTAGGGGTCCCACAGAAGGTGAACCTGCCTGGCTATTCTCCGGTGTGCGACCGTTACCTCGTCGATCATGGTCGAGTACGGCTGCCCGGTTCCACCAACGATCTCCGCGCATCGCCGCAGGTACTCGCGGTGTCTGCCTCGGGCGATGATCAGCTCGATGTCCCGGATCCACTCGATGCAGCGCTCGTCTAGGGTCGTGTAGATGGTGCCCTTGTACGGCCGCAACAGATGTGGGCCGATGTAGAAGGTCCAGAACACGTGGATGCCGAAGTGGAGAGAAGACTTCACTAAAATGCCGAGAAGTTCAGCTCGCGAGGCCGTAGACTTCAGCGACCACGGAAGGCCGAGCTCCAGGAGTAGCTTGGGCAGCGTCCACGTGTTCTTTCGGCCCGTCTGGGGTGCGAAAGACATGAAGTGAAAAGATTGAAGACCACATTTTTCTCCATAGCACAGAAGCACTGGCAGCCAGGTGTGAAAGTTCGCGGGCACCAATATTGAATTCTAGCTATCAAGTACGGTGTGGCTTCGGATGCTTAATTTTTCTGCCGATTGATAGCTACATCAGGAGTCATTACAAAATATGTGGAATAGGACGTGAAGAATATGTGCTTTACAGTTGGCCAAAAGGAGATCTAAGTAGTTCAGAAGTCTGATTTGTGGCGAGAATGACTTGCATTTTCTGCAGTTCGAAAGTCGACGACGGACACACATTTCTGAATATCACTCTATTTAAAACTGCTCGCTCAGTTCTCCAAATAGAGAAATCTTGATGCTGAGGCCTGCAAGATCCTGCTTTTCAGAGCTCTAATAGAAAGAAGTGCAGTAACGTGAATTGACCACCTCCATTTTCTTGTTTATTTGCTTGTTTATGCGCTGTAATATTCTATTTCTGTGCTGGCGAGTGCGCGTTTAGTATTACGTTTCGTGCGCCATTATACTAACTGCACAGTACTCATTGGTATACAGAACTGTGAATCACGCAGGTGACGATGACGAGGCGCCAGTTAACAGCGCCATAGCACTATTTCCTCTAAAATACCCTACTACTTCTTTATCTGAAACTAATTATGAAAAGCAAGCACATTCAAGCATAGCCCTGCGGAACAGCGATGATAACAGAATAAAATGCGCCATCTTCAAAGGATGAGATAACTCATGCCTTTTGTTCATTTATTTTTCCAGTTCCTTGATTTTGTTCCCTGCACCACATTTTCGTATACCTCTTTCTTTGACCTGTACAATTTTTGCAGGATCGTTTGTGGCTCATAATGAACTGATGTTCTTGTTTATTTCACACGGAAGGTCACGTCGCCGCCTTTTCTTTGGGACCTCGTGCTGAATAATGCCTGTACTTTTATCTATTAATAACGATTGATTTGTTTATTGAACGCTGAGGATCGATGTGAGGTGACTGTCAGCACCCTCTAGCCCAACAAGAGCCTCGTTTCTGGCAGTCTTGATGCCATAGGTAGCATAAGATGCTTCTCGCACAGCGTCCGCCCTCACCGTTCGACCACGTTCCTACGTGGCACTCGCGGTAATGCAGGACGTACTACGTCCGCCGCTATGAACGAGGGTGGCGCTAGTAAACATGCTCAAGTTTCGCTTAAGCTACACATAAATACCTCCGAAAGCAGAAGATCAGACAGCCGTCACAGTAGTTCAGTTGGTAGAGCACCGGATATGAAATCTGGAGGTCGTGGGTTCGGATGCTACTGGCATCAGGTGGTGGTTTTTTCTTCAGCTTTCTCATCATTTGCGTTGAAGTGCTAAAATAATTACACCAATAATGTCCCATTGTTCCACTCCACAAACAAAAAATTGGCGGTAGTTTAGCTCTGGTTAAACCTGGAGTTACGCGATAGCTACAGCTGGCCGGCTGGAACTTGCTGAGTTTAATTGCAAACTCAGTCTCTCGCCGCTCCGTTTCGCTGGGCGTTCCATCTTTATCTTCGTCCCACTTGACGCGGCGCATGCGCACAGCTGTTGCAGCTCCATTTCGCTGCTGCGCACCCCGTTTGCTGTTCACCTGACCAGCCACGTGACCATACAGGTGATTAGCCAGGACGCCGCGCCGCTGGCAGCTGCGCCCAACCAGGCGACCAACCCCGTGACAGCGTGGCGGCGCTACCACGCTGAAGGCTCGAAATGTTACCGTAATGTAGCTACCGCTACAAAAAATAATTTCGTTAAGCTCTTTTGTTTCTTTGGTTGTGTGTTTCCTTCATATGAAAATACAAAAGGTTGGCACCGTATGTCAGAGAACTTCAAGCAAACGAATTCCTAAGACGTTTTCGCAATACTCCAGGTAGCAGCGAAAGGTTAGGACAATGTTGGCTTCAGTTTTGGTCGAACGATAATAAATCGTTTTTAAAGTATTCTTTCTAGTACTTCCCGAACTTTAGAAAGAAACGTCATGAAAAGGTTTTTCAAGATCTTTATAAATTTGACACAATTTATATGCAATCTTCACTAAAATGGTTAAGTTACCCTTAAAGACCACGCCTACCAGTAGTGATCCGTCACCACTTCGGATACCCAGAAATTCTGGACAAAAGCAATTTTGAGTGGGAAACCATTTATCAACTATCTCGAAAGTTCGCTATCAGCTTTAAATTGAGCACGGCCGACATCAGCGGGCATTCTGTTAGACGACCGCCGAGCACGCTTGTCGCTTCGCTGCCGCCGAGTGATTCATTCCATTTTGGGTGCAAGTCAGCCCATCAAACAGTTCTCTTTTAAAAGGCCTTTTGACCGTCTTCATCGCTGCTTCGACTGCCGTCACCACTACGTGACAATATTGTCGAAGTGGGAGTCGGGCGTGCGAAAGTGCTGACGCGCCGACTTAGCGGGGCGGGTCGTGAATGCACGCTGCGAGCGCTGAGAGCCTCGAGCCTAATGACGGACACAGGCGCGGGTGGTGGATCATACAGAAAGAGTGGTGATCAGGTGCTGGGCGGCATGAACCCTAGGGTGGCTCAAGTCGTGCAGCTCGCCAAAGACTTGACGACGGAGCGAGGACGACACAAACAACCGTGCGCAGCCTGTTGACATCTCGCAGGAGATCGTACAGGAAAAGAATGACAGGGGTACGTCAGAAGATGACAGAGATGCGAAGACGGCATGCAGTTGACGAAGTTCGTTGTCATTACGTTCAGCATTTTCAATCATGTCGATGTCCACAGCACCAGAAAAATGCCCGTCGACATACGATACGGCGTCGGAAGCCGCATTAACGGGTCTTTCCATGTACAAAAGGTCAAGCGTGATTTCAGAGATGAAAGAGAGGTGCCAAATTTCATGGAACGTGTACGTGTTATGGTTGCCGCGGAAAGCAAATATCATTGGATTGTGATTGGTACACATTTGCAACACGCTGCCTTCAAGAAGATGACGAAAGTGATAAATATGAAAGTAGAGAGCGAGTTGTCTGCGCTCCAAAGTGCTGCACTGACTTTCTATCGCGTGCTGTTTGTCCGCTAACTGCCCTTTCATTTAATAATACTGCCGTCAAAACCACATCGTACAGGATCCTGTTAGAGTAGTTTTACTTTCTCTTCATTGCGTTTCTAAAGCAAACTAAATGAATTATTCGCTTCATTACTTCATGGTTGTCGTGATAGTGTGTAGTATTGTTTAATACGTAGGTACAGAAAGTTGTGTGACCCACTGTATTGCTGCCAAAGTTAGCGGCTGGGTCTTCATGGCTAAGCTGTCCAAGAGGCAGCTTCTGCTGTGGGCATCCTGCCACCATTGATATTTTGCTTGTGAAAAAAAATAATATTAATATTATGACAAAATTTATCTTCCGCAAAAATAAAACAATTGCACGCGACAAATATTTGCACAAGTGCAAAAATTGCATGGCAGGAGGCGTCGGCGATCAGCCTCATGGGCGCATTCTTTGCTTCCTGTGTCAACCAAGAGATGCAGGTGCTTTTGTAGGCTTCAGTTTGTCTGTCAAAGGCAAACTAGTTCGGCTATATTAAGGAAGAAACGACGGTGGAAATTAAGAAGCCGGAGAAATGAATGCAGACTAGGAAGCAGCGTGGAGCGCGGAAAATAGAGCAAGGTTCACACATTCAAGTTTAATGGCTCGATTCGGCCAGGGGTGAGAAGGTGCCCGAGAAATTCAGCCCCGAACACATTTTACATTCATGATGGTAGATCCATGTTCCTGTAGCCGCGAGAACAGCTACCGCATATGCTATCGTGAATAACTGCCCACCAGCAAGTTGTGAAGGTAGGCGAAAACGAAGTAATATTCGCAGATGATTTCATTCATAGACCAATGAAGAATCTGGCCATCATTCCGTAACGCTGACTACACGCGGCCGACCTCGACAAAGGCCAACTTTCTCGTGATGTAAGTTTTTTGATACGCCGGCTGGCTGAACAGGAATTTGAGCAGCCTTGACAAGGTCATTTTATGCTAAGTCGTGAATATGAGTGAGCAAGTACCGGGCGGGATGGTGCGCGAGTTCAACATAAGATAGTCACCAAACAGCACCAGTCCCCTGGGGTCACGCTTAGAAACCATGTGCAGGGCAGATTACCACATGCTTGACGAAGCCAATGATGCCTAACTGCAGCGAAAGGTGAAACTCTCTGCGAGCTGTAAAAGTGAGGTCTCCGGTGGCACTTGAGATCCCATGGTGGCGACATCACCGGTAGTGTGCCGCACTGGGAGTTTCAGGTTGCTGGGTTCTGTAAGGTCTGGACACTCCGGGTGGATCGGACGCTCAGAGGTCCGGACAGAGAGGAGAGAGGTCGGGGCACTGAGAGAGAGACAAAATCTGATGGTGACAATTGTGGCGATGCTTGCTTATGGATGGACCCAAGTGCGAGGATACTTTGCACGTATAGGCTGGCTCTACTGTCCACGTGTTGGTGGAGACGGAGATTGACATTCAAACCAAAGTGGGTAAGTCCGTTCACACCTTTTATGGCGAATCGCTCCACACTTAAACGTGCGAAGCAGGCGCAAGTCAGGAGTCAGCTAGCCCCGGCGAAAACTCCTAATTCTGGATGTATTCATAGCCTGAAAAGGCGACATCCTCGGAAAAGGTTGTCGGTCAGATGGGAGGCTGGAATCTCGCTCATCTTGCCACCAGTTTCCACTAGCAAGGAATGTTCAGCGATCTTTCTGTGACGTAGAAGAGGCGGCTTGGCGTAGCGGTAGTAGAGTCAAGTGCTGCTATTCGTGACTCGCTGCGCCGTTTCCCTGCCAACTACAAGGCTCCCGACTTTCACAGCTCTGGCGCCGAAACTGGTGGGTGTGGTACAAGCAGCAGCCATCGGAGTATGGGCGTTGAGCCAGAACTGTATCGTGAACGCGACCACAGCCGGATGTCGATAGTTGCGCGACATCGTAGTTTGCATCGTCGCTGTTGAGGCCACCAGGCGGTTCATCTTCAGCTTGAACCGAGACTGCCGTGTCACTGCAGAAGTACCTGTATGTGAGCTACAGGTGATGGTGATGGTAAAAGTTTACTGGATGCACTGGGGCGGGTTTTAGAGGAAAGTGGAGGGTTTCACCGCTCCCTTGTCTGAGTGGTAGTCCTCATTCCGGGACACCATTGGCGGTAGCCGCTGCCCGCGCTCTCTGGACCAGAGCCATCTGGGACTTCAGGTCCAAGCAGCCGGACAAGGTCGCCTCCCAGTCCTCTCTCTTTGGCTGATTTACTCGGTTTATTTGAGGATTTTTATGGCAGGCCCATATCATATGTTATGCGTCTATCCACATCTCACAAAATTTACAGTACCCCGAAAAAGTTGGGTCTTTGTGTTTTAGAATCGCAGGGTTTAGAAACGACCCCGTTTGCAGCCTTCTGAGTTGTCGTTTCTCAGTTCTATTCCCGTCCTTGGCGGGCTCTGGTAACGTCTGCCTACTGAGGCGCAGATATGTTGTAATATCCGCGTATGTGGTAAGCGGATTCGGTACAGGAGTCCCTACACAGTCTGGGAATTCAGCGGAACTCCTGGGGAGAGACGCTCGGGCGGCTGTGTGAGCAGCCTCGTTCCATTCTATTTCCTGGTGTCCGGGCACCAATAATATTTGTTTTGTTCTCTGCATTGCGTTATGTTGCGTGTTTGCTTAAATTATGCTGGCAAGCGGCGCTATTCTTCCTTTTATATAATTACGGCAGTCGTGTTGAGAATCAGAAATTATCTGCGTGGCGTCGGAGTGATTGGCTGTGAGCGCTATCGCCACTTCCTCGCCTAACGCAACTTTAGTTTTCACCGAGAGTCCATCCACCTGCTTTCCCCCGTGTATGACCGCGACGGTGCAGATGCCCTCTTGGGCAGGGCCCACCGCTTTTACATAATATTGCCATTTTGCGGCCGTAATACTTCCCTATCGGTCTAGTTCTGGCTGCTCTCCTGCTTTGATTTTACTAGGGATGATGTTTTTTTGCTATTGATTTAAATAGTAGTTTATCTCTCAATCCCTTCGGAATGTCCTCTCTGTCTTCTGTTGTTGGTGGCAGCGCTATGTGCAGATCCTCGAGGACTCGTCTACCAACTTTGGTCATTGTTAACCGCGTTGTTTGGCTTGTTTGGTGAGCTCTGAGCAGTTCTTTTCAGCAATTTTATGCATTCCTAGGTGCAGAAGGCGATCAGTGGACGTCTTGGAGGGCAGTGCAAGCGCCTTCTTGATGGCCGCTCTAACTATTACTTCTAATTTCTTCTTGTCGCTGTGGCGTAGTTTGAGGTAGGGCACGGCGTACATTATTCAGCTAATGACGAAAGCCTACACCAGGCGTAACGTCTCCTTTTCCATGAGTCCACTGTGCTTGCCAGATACCCTTCCAGTCATCCTACTGATTTGCTCCCACGTGGACTTTAGTTTGTTAATCGCTATGGCATTGTTGCCTTTGTTGTTGATTTGTAGTCCTAACACTCAAATGTTTTCGACCTCCGAGGCCTGGGTTTCATCTATGTATATTTGTTTTTTGGTTGCCGATTTTTTATCCCCCGTGATATGAGGAGCTCTGATTAATTTGGGCGCACACCTAAGGCCACGCTCTTCGGCATACTTATGTACCGCTGACGCTGCCTTCTGCAAGACATCCTCTATCTGTCCAACACTGCCGCCCGATGACCACAGAGTGATGTTGTTCGCGTAGATGGTGTGTCTGACGCCATCTCTCGCATTGAGCCTCCAGGGGAGGCCCATCATGGCTAGGTTGAAGAGAAGAGGTGACATTACCGCATGCGAGGCGTGCCTCGTGTTCCCGTCTCTATGGGTCCGAATTTACTGTCGTCTATCCTGATGTAGGCCTTCCTGTCCATGAGAAAGCCCATGATGTACTGGTTCAACGTTGTAAAAGGCCCCTGCTCTGTCCCGTTGACTGCCGTAAAATGGGCCTATGACTCCCCTATTGAGTTGTAAAAGCACGTCTTGTGCTGAGGAGCGTGCCTGGAAGCCAAAAATGGTTTTAGAGCAAAGCTCCTAGTCCTCTATGTACTCATATATTCTTTTCATGACCATCGTTTCTATAAGCTTGCCCACGCACGACGTAAGGGAAAAAAATCTTAAACAGTCCGTGGTGATTTTCTAACCTGATTTGGGTATGAAGGTTACTATTGATGTTTTTCACTCTTCCGGTATTTGTTCCCCTTCCCATATCTTATTGATAAGGTCTGTGAGGTACTCGACAGCTTTGTTGTTGAGGTTTGACAGCAAACTGACCGTTATGCGGTCATCTCCCGGTGCTGTGCCTCTCTTTATACTGGCTAGCGCCGCTTTGACCTTCCATGTAGTGAATTCGTCATCTAGCTCCTCATTTTCTTCCCCGGTGTATATCAGTGTGTCTGCGTGTTGGCCTTCCATGATGCATATGTACTTCTCATCTAGCGCTCTAGCGAGTTGTTCACTTCTTCGTTTAATTTCGTGTAATGCTCGTCTTAAGCTTCTACTGTTCTCCCCCCCCCCCCCCCCTCGTTTGACTGGGTTCAATGAGGCACCTCAGTAAGCACCTCGCGCTCGTCGAGCGGAGAGTGCCGCTCATGGAGTTACACTTCGCTATCCGATTGCTTTCTGCGAGAGACGTCGTGTATGCCTCAGCCTGCTTCTTGAGATCCGCTGTCTAAGCTTCAATGTCCGATAATATTTTTGTCTGCGCCATTTCTTAGTGAGAACCCTCCTGCCCTTCCACAGATGCGTGAGGTGGTTGTCCCCCGCCGGTGTGTCCTCTCTTGTTTGTACCGTGGTCGTATATTGTGCTCTGCTGTCTCAACCCAGAGGCGACGCCCCCTTCCTGACTAAGCTCTGGAATTTCCCCGTCCCTGAATTTGGTCCAGTCAGTGAGCCGCGCTTGACCGTTCTTATTCCTGAGTTTTTGTAGTGTAAACTACACTGACAGAGGTTGACCACTTTGGCATGCATTCTGGAGAGCCGTGCTGCGCATACGCGAGGAGCAGTGGCGTAACAAACGTGAGCAAAAAAAGCCCTGTGTAGAAGCTGGGAATCGAACCAGGGCGTTTGGCGTTTGAGACGTAGACGCTCCCACTCCGCCACGACGGCTCGATGTTTAACCGTGAATAAAGGCGCAAAATAAATAAGCGCGAGGTATCCTACATCAGGAAGCTATGTACATGGAGAGACTCGAGCATGCTCTAAAGAACGGAGGTAGCCTAAAAGAGGTGAAGAGGAAACTAGCCATAGGGAGAAACCAGATGTATGCGTTAAGAAACAAGGAGGGCAATGTCATTAGCAAAATGGATAAGAGAGTTAATGTAGCCGAAGAGTTCTAGACGAATCTATGCAGCAACCAATGCAAACTGAACGATAATGATAGAAATAGTAGCGCGCAGCAGTGCGCCATCCCGCTAGTAACGAAAGAGGAAGTTAAGAAAGCCCTTGTGGCAATGCAAAGGGGAAAAGCAGCTGGTGATGAACAGGTAACAACAAGTCTGTGGAACGACGAAGGGGAGATTCTGCTAGAAAAACTAGCCACCCTGTATACGCAATGCCTTATGACCTCGACCGCACCAGAAGCTTGGAAGGTTCATAAGAAAGGAGACGCCAAGGACTTGAAAGATTACAGACCGTGGGCGGATGAGATTAGGAAGTTTGCAGGCATTGGGTGGGCGCAGCTGGCAAAGGACAGGGATAATTGGAGAGACATGCGAAAGGCCATTGCCCTGCAGTGGATGTAATCAGGCTATTGATGATGATGGTGATAAGTGAATGCGCGCCTTTCATATAGTAACTCTTCCAAACCAGATGTCGCCGCAATTACGCTGCGTATATCCTGGCCTAGCAGGGCTACGCCATCATCAATTTTTTTTGCCTCCATCGCAACCTTTAGGAGACAATGATCACTCCCAAGCGCCTTGTCAGTGTTTACCTATTCGTACCTTTTTGCGTTTCGCACTAGGGAGAGATCCGGGCATGTGTCACTAGTCACGCTGTTTCCTATTCTCGTCGGATGAAGGGGATCTGTGAGAATGGTAAAACTAATGTAGCTAATAGCCTCTGCTAATTTCCTGCATTTAATGTCTTTTTCGTGGTACCCCCAGTGACAGCTGGAGGCGTTAAAGTATCCCACGAGTAGTAACGGTGCCCTATCAGCTATTTGAATCGCCTTAGGAAGATCTCTGTGAAAGTGTTCATACGTATTTGCGGTCTACTATATGTGCTAAAAAACCAAAGGCCCCTTGCTGGAGACGCTTGTTCGGAAGGATTTGCACGAATATGTGCTCGATTTCTTGTTATAATTGTAAATATACGCTGTTTGCCGTACATTCTTTATGTACGAAGATGCAGGTAGATGGATCTACTTATTGGGCGTTATACGATCTAATTTTGACTTCTGCGCCAGCGTCTTGTACTGCAATGACTACCGGCGTCCTTTCTAAGGTTTCCAGATATTCATATAGTGTATCGTCTTTCTTTTTAAACCCCTGCAATTCCATTGTATAATTCGTAGCCAGTACTTATTTCTATGAGATGTAGTCGCTATTTCTGTTAGTTTTCCTCTAGCATAGTATTCCGCTGGCGTACCATATAAGGTACTGGCCTGTCGCAACTCACCACTAGCTTCCTGTTAATTTTGACCTCCCAGGCATTGAGCTGAGTCTGCATCAGCTTTATCAGAGGTTTCATCATAATTTAAGTTTTGTTTTGAAGAGTATTTACTACTTTCTGAAGCAGTGTCGCTTCTAGCTATTTCATTTCTTCTCACACTATCTCTCTTACGTCCTGTTCCGTTAGGCGTTGATGCGCTCCGTAATGATTGCGACTCGCCTCGTTCGATGCAGACATTGGTTGTTCGCCACTAATGTCGCCTTCCTCGTGCAAAGAAGAATCAGACAACCTGCATTGAGATCTTATGCCTTTAATTTATTTCCTCAGTTGCTCATTTTATTGTTTAGGTTCGATATTCTCTGCCTTTAGAGATTCCACAGCCAACGAAGGAGGGGGGGAACTACCGACCTTTGCCCAACTGCTCGCCTGGTTTTGAGCGCCGGCAGACGGCGCAGCGTTCGCTTTGACACTTCTGCAGCCGGGTCCCCCCTGGGCACCACTGCCTTCGTCGTTTCCTCCGCCGCGTTGCGGCTGGTGTTGCTTCTGCACACCTTTGGATTGGTCCTCCCTGGCTCCTCCCAAATTTTGTCACGCAGGTGCGTGCATGCAGGTTGCAGGTTGTGTGCACGCAGGTTACAGGTTGCACACAGGTTGCAGACGCAGGTGCGACGGCGCGACGCGATAGCTGCCGGCGGCGTCCCCCCCGCCCCCCCCCCCCCCCCCTCCCCGCCGCGACGCAGTTGCTTCCGAATCACATTTTCTTGCCTGCGTTCTGTTTTTTTTTTGCGGATCATATACTCCGTGAATTTATCATAAAACTGCTCGGATAGTCCCCGGAGCTTGAATTTCAACGACCTGCATGGATTCCGGTTCGTACCTCTTCGAAGTCGCCTTATGCGTCGTTCTTGGTTGGCGAGCCCACCTCTTACGATGCTAGGCGGCTAGGCTTGCGCGGCATAGTCCGGCAGTATTGAGCACAACTTCCTCAGCCGTAAATCTTGGTGTTTCCACCTGCGTGTAACTGGCGTCCACGCGTGCCGGATGACTTCAGCAAGGTGGTCCGCCTAAATTTCGAGCGTATCCAGGCAATTTTCGGGTCGAAATCATGAATTTGGCTTGCGCAGACGCAACGCACGTCCGCGGTCCTCGGTAGGTCCTGGGCCACTCGCAGCTGCCCCATCTGAGCTTTAGCGAAAAAATTACAACTGGAGACAATAGTTTATTGGTTCCCGTTGGATGTTGCGATCTCTGAGTGCAGTGTCGCTAGGTCAGATGGCAGCGTAGCCGAAGCCACCGCGGAGCTTGAACGAAGTAGCCCTTGGCGCGGTCCACGAGCGCTTCCCCTCTGTGGAGAGGAATATCGTCCGTAGCTTCCAAAAACCTCGAAAGATGTATGATGCAAGCATTGTACGAATAGCTCACAGAGCCATGGGCGCTTTGAGTACGCTCACCCAGCAGCTGTTGCGTCCGATGCTAGAGATGCGATGGTCGGCGACCGCCGAGTTCATTCCGCATTCTCACGTTATTTCTGGAAACTTAGCTCTAACGGTGTTCTGCGCGTCAGCAGGCACTGCTCGTGTCTGGGACTCAGGACGCCGTCCCGTCCAATTCATCTGCCACTTCTTAACAAAGTGCCGAGACGACATGGAAGTACAGTCGCGGACAGAACGTGTTGAACCACGCTTCTGAGTTATAGCTCTTTCATAGCTTTGAATAATGAGAGGAGACAGGTGTGATGCCTCTATTCGCAAGCGCACAGGCTACGTTTCATTCCAAAAATTTTAAAAAGTAAATAAACACCCAATATGGTTTGCTAAGAAAATCTTCACAACAGTTAGTCTGCATGCCTAAGCATGGACCATATAATTTTTTTCGCGAGTGTACATCACGCGTTGCGGTGTGGTGCACCGCATATCGAAGAGTGTTTGGATTGGTGTGAAACACACGGTGGAGTTCTTGGGCAAAAAAGGCGGCAGACGCACCTGAACGTTCGATACTGCGCCCATGGCTAATGACGGAACAGGCTGTGGTCGTTGCTTGAGGCTGCGAAGCAGTGGTGCCACTGCGGGACGCTGCCGCGTTTGCATCGTCTTCCACAGCGTACGAACTACGTTCGGTTCACTAAGCTGTGAGGGCTCGAGATACGTCCGCCATGAACAGACACACGTGGACAGCAAGGATCGAAACGAGAGTGCAAT
This sequence comes from Amblyomma americanum, assembly GCA_030143305.2. Lineage (NCBI taxonomy): Eukaryota > Metazoa > Arthropoda > Arachnida > Ixodida > Ixodidae > Amblyomma > Amblyomma americanum. The sequence goes on along the minus strand of JARKHS020031318.1, from coordinate 55,488 downwards.
CACCGAGGAAACTGGACAGCGGTGAATCTGATTCTCGAATTCTAGCGCCCTTCTCAGAGAAACTGTTAGAGTGAGGCATTTTAGGTATTATAAGAACCAAGTGGAATATGTTCCGGCACATCGGACGCGGCATAAATACCGTTTTTGGGTGCCTCGCTGCTATACCAGATATGGTCAGCGAGCTTGAAATTATTTCATTCTCTCCTTCCTCAATTAGCCAACAGCAAGAGCTTTTCGCGGAAGAGGAAGCTAAAAATAAAAAGAAAAAAATCTTTGTCGCATTAACCTTCATTATTCCAGCACGAATTATTTTTTCCAGACGCATTAAATTCATGCATAACGTATGATATCGCAGTCTAACGGGACGATCTATTCTTCTGGATACTTGATTAAACAGCTACTTACTGAACTTTCCTTTCATTTGGTTTTGTCATGCTGTACCTTGCTGATATCCCAAGTAAACTCCTGCCGCATTTTTCTTGTTCAGTTCAAATTGCTGGCTCTTAGTGCTATAAATGTATTTTCAATGTTTAAATGTATAGAGCAGCATCGCCCCTTGAGGTTTCTGAATTAGGAGTGCTTTTTCATACTGAATTTCAGTGTAAGTTACTTGGTTCGTTTTTTTTAGGTTACTCCCAATTGTTGGTGCTACTTCGTTTTGTATGCTTCCTGCAAAAAATGTTTTCGCTAGTTCTGTGTTTGACATTTCACGTGGCTAACGCTGCCTGTAGAGTCCGTCCTTGAAGCCCAATGTTGCTTTGGCGGACCTATTATGTATTAGTGGCGATTAAACTCTGATTGTAATAATGTATTATTATTATTACATGAGCATTATATCGGCTATGCTATCGAAAGCCCGGCGTCTGTCTTTTAGGGTACAGTGGAGTGAGAAAGAGGTGGTCCTATGACGTCACGAAGCAGGAAACACCGAGCACACATGTGCGCGGTAGCTGAGAGGTTAGGTGAAGTAAAACAATCGCCATATTATCGGGAAAAATTTGATTTAGAATCGAGTTGGAGAGTCAAATAGAATAGAAAAATAGCACTAGAAATAAAATCGGAATTCTAAATAGTATCGGAATCATTCAAATTGGAGTAAATGAATTTTATAAAGCATTCCCTTCCAAATTAATGTCATAGATAGGACGAGAATCCTTTTTTTTTGTGCCTTCCGCGCCCAGGAGGCCGGCACTCCAGACATATGGCCATCCGCTCGTTGCGGATACATACATGACGGCACTGGAATCAGAGCTTCTACTGCATACCTTGTATAAACGTGATCGCTGAGGTAGGCTGAAAACGAACGAGCATCACTTGTTTTTGCGTACAATAGGCCGTTGATGCCAAGAGATCGGTATGGTTGTGAGGACAGGAGCGGGTGCATTCTGATTACACGCATACTGTCATTGTTTCCGAAAACAAGTTACCCAGGACGCTTGAAATTTTTCAAGACCCTGCGAATGGCTTCCAGGTCCGCTTTTTTGAGTTTAAAAGTAAAAAAACTTGTCCGCATTCCGCAGTGAGCTTGAATGTCTTTACGCTATACAATGAGTGCACATGGCTATAATGACCAACATTTGTACGAGGCAGCGTTAAGTGTTCGGTCAAACGAAAAAACGGTGCGCCGCAGTGCCTAGTTTTTGGCATGTGCTAAGTCATTACATCATTGGTGCACTTGTGGCAGCTGTGAAGAATAAATGGATGACATATTCATCTTACCCTGCCGAGGCGTTTCAGTAGCAGAGCCGATGCCTTGTCCCGAGCCTTGACTAAGCGTGCAGGGATGGGACGGAGCACAAGGCGCTTGATGAGACGGCGGTCGAATACACCCTGGTACTTGTGCAGAGGCGACCGGTAGCGGCCTTTCAGGCTTGCGTCCCAGCCTCCGCATACATGCCTGCGTCACAGCGACAGTCCAGCCCGGATGTAGGTCGCCAAATGCATTTGTTTCCGAGTCTATAAAATAAGCGTAGATAAAGTGCCACGCACTTCCATAGTGCTGAAAACAGAGACCGGGCTGCTCAACCACAGATGCTTAAGGCCTGTGGCATTAGACAATTAACATAGTATTAGAGGTGGGTAGTGGTGCTCAGCTGGACCGCGGCACTGCGGTGAGACGCAGTCCGTCTCCACATTTCCGGTACACGCAGCAGACGAACGTCTTTCTCACGAGTCGCATTCGCACTGCCACTTGCAATGCAGACTCGGCCGGTAGTTACCATGCATTGCATAGGCGCGAAACCGCACCGTAAAGGAACGCCACTCAGGACGGTCAGCTATGCTCTTTAAGTTTGATGCAGATAGCCGAGAAACGGGTGCAGCAACGAATATTAGCCGAGGGTTATGCTTCTCTTCATTAATAGACGCGAAGTTCTGACAGCTGGTTCGGGATAGCAGCGCCTGCGTCCAAGCGGAGAGCTGCGTGTCTGTAGCTCTTTCACAGAAAGGACGTCGGTGACGTCCACTTGCGAGCGCAGAACTCACTGGCAGCGTATCTGCAAAACTTGATTTCTGCGAAAAGCAATTTTGACGCGGTCCATGATGACTGACTGTTAATTTCAGCGTTACCCTGAAAGCTTTCGAATGAAACATGTTCTTGTCTGGATGATAGACGGCAACCCAAAAATCGTACTAAGTCAGCGAAAAATCTCTACAATTAAGCTTACCCGCTTAGCGCAGTAATCAGCAAAAGCTGATATAGCTTTGGTTTGGCTATTAAGCACCGCATTTGGCTGCAAAATATATATACTGGGCCGTAAGAGAAAACCTAGTCGTCCTAACGCGAATCACCGAAATCTGGTCTTGCAACCCGTCGCCTCTCTCCCCTTTCGCTCTTGCGAAAGTGGGATTACCGTCTTGCCACTTTGCAACCCGCCAATCTTGACAGGTCGCTACTAAATAAAATTTAACGGAACTGAGTTAATTAGGGCAATATGAATAAAATCTCGCTATCTATGATAGATCAATTATTTACTTAATTATCGTCATACCGCTGACGCTGTAAATTGATTACACACTAGAATACAAGGCAATATGGCTAAACCATGGCTAGAACAACTTTCGCTGCAAGACATGCTGTCCCATGCTGAGAGTGCGCTTTCGGCACATACAATTCAGCCCTACAATCAGGACATCGATATTTTTTGTTGCATTGCAAACTGTGTCGAATACACGCATCTTCCAGTGCCTTATCAAAAATTCACTAACTGTTGCGGCGAAATCGCGCTGTTATTGCTTGATGCACCACCTTGACATACGACCGCATATGTGTGAAAAAGGGTCTGCTGCAATGCGCTGTAGGAAGGCTTTCCTAGTCGCGCTAGTCATATGAGTTTAGCGCACAGGACTCGTCGCATGACTTGATAAATGGCCGCAGACACGGCTGCTTTTCACGAGAAGGTTCACATGTTATGCACTGCGCACGCACTCCAGACGCCAGGGCGAGTGGCCGAGTAGCACAACTCTTCCCTGCGAATGCGCTGTAAACACGCTGCAGGCAATTGCGAAATTGCCGCTTTCACCGGTCACACTCCGGGCTTCCAATCTGGAATGGAGAAACCAAACGGCGGCGAATTTACGTTGCAGCGGCCGTTGCTCTACCGGGTTATGCAACCATAAAGAGCACATATAATGATAACAGGGCGTTCGGTTACGGCGCTCTTTCATGGCGCTATCTCTCACGATGCAGCGGGTTGAATTAGTGATGCATACGAGTTCCATGCCATGATGCTTACGGAGCTCACGAAGAAAGCATAAGGGCGGGGCAAGAGTTATACAAGACCTGCGGGCCTCAGAGATGCGGCGCGGCCGTGAGACTGGCCAGAACACCCATGAAGTAGCACTGTGCGAAGTTGAGTTACGAGAGAGAGCGCTGTTCGCAAAGCTATTTAGTGCACAGGACGCGGAGCGCTATTAGATGCATTTGATGAACCAAAGTTCGTCGGATGCCGCTGTTGCCACGCTTTAGTAGCACCCGAATCTGCCGGTGTTTGCTGGAGCGTCATGCAGGTCATACGGGGGTCTCGTTGCAATGTATCTGTTGCATATGTGGTCCTGGTTCTTCTGTTCAGCGGATTGTCTTGAAGCCTGTCTTTATAGAGGTGCACTTGTTAATTGAAAAGTGTCATATGATTGTGTATCTATACTGGCATGCTCGTCTAATAAAGATCTTTGGTTTTGCGTTTACCACTCGTCCCGGAGCCTCGTTGCCATTCCATCTGGGGTGCTTCGCCCCAGGACGGCATTCTATGCGCAGTTTGTTTTCCTTTTTGGATAGCTTTCCTAGAACATGGTTACGTCTTTTGTTTATGTCTTATAGCGCGTATGTCTTTCATTTAATGGAACAATTTTTGCACTGCAACGATGGAGTCAACAGATGCTAGTCGAGCAGCGATTGCTCGACTGGCGTTGCTATTGAGTGCGACGGCAAACTCTCAAAGGGTGCTTTCAGTAAGGAAAATATGTCGTACAAGCTTTTGAAGGAATTTGGGTTTCAGAACCTTCAGAAAGAAGGCACCAGGCTTCAGTGTGAGCCTGCGGCCTGTTTGGGCGAGAGCACTATTCCTGATGCACTACCAACCCCGAACAAAAATCTTGTCGTGCCATGTGTTCCTTGTCTTGATCGCGAGAGATTTATCCTGAAGAGCAACACGGGTCGCAAAATTCCTACTGGTGGCTGTCATAAAAAGAGACACTTCACAGTGCCCTGTCGCATTGTAGTGGTATGCGCCACTGCGCTGGTAGCGGTATGATTGTTCGCCGCCATCTATGAATGGTAAAAAGAGAATTACCAATTACGCTTATAAGGACATTGACCCACTAAAGCCATTAAGTCGTAGCGTAAGTGTTCCCTGCTTTCGCAAGTGTGCTCGGTTCAAAGACGTTCAGTCTCTACCACTTTTTCCTGCTCTGTGCAAGGTAAAACAATTTCACTTGAGAAATGGCTTTTCTGAGATCCGCTAACTGACTCCCGGATGCTCATTCCATGGCTTTAAATGCCGAGTGCCATAGCTACGATGAGTATTGAAAAAAGACAGCACTCACTGATAGAAGTCGTCGCACGGGTGCACGCTGGGGTCGCGGGAGCGCTCCAGGTCTTCGTCGAGAGAAACGTAGCGCTTCCTCAAGACCGCCACTCGTTCCAGCAACATCGCCGGGGGCACGAGGAGCGTCGCCGACGTCACCAGGACGCCAGCCACCACGAAGGAAGAGTAGCGCCCGCAGGAGGCGGGATGAGACCTGTCCACGGGAGGCGCTGGATGGCTGGTCTTGACCGTCGACTGCTGCTGGACAGGATGACCTTGCGGAGGCGGAGGCGGCCAAGACCCGGGCACGGGGCTTCCGCTACCCGCATGGTAGGACCCTGATGTCAGTTCGAGGAGATATTCGTAGGGTGACTGCGTGCTACCGTCCTCGCTTGCACTGTTGCGTTAGGCTTAAGGGACGGGAGATGATCGGAAGAAAGAAACGACTGGGAACCTAATCGGGTTCTTTTCTTCTCCTTAGTAAGCATGGCACATACCCACCCAGGGAGATTGGCCAAGGTTCAGTAGATAATCCCAGTGAGGTATTTGCGCGGGAAAAACAGGCGTGAGAAGACTGAATCAAGATAAAAATTGGAAACGTCAAATGAATTAAAGAAATATGAATTACCAGGAATATATTCGAGAATTTTTGGACTTGGACTTGCGACAAAATTTTGTATACAGCTAACAAGGTAATCGATCAATTGCACTTCTGAAATCGTGAAGGTAGCCGCAAACACTGCTTAACGGCAATCCCTTTGCGCTCGCACCGAACGAAAGAACTGGAAGAGACAGAGGGAGTCCTAACCTCGAAAAAGGGACCTCCAAATATTCTTTTCTCGAAACTGCGAACCGCAGGCAAGAGAGGAGAAAATGAACTAGTGTTTAAACTTGCCCACAGGATACACAAACGTTTGTCGCAGGGAACCCACATCAGCATAAGTAAAAAACATAAGTGAGGGATTTTGCATCGCAGAAGCGTCATTGACACCACACAAAGCCTTGATTTACACCACCGGATATTCCATGGGTAGTTTAAGTGATGAAAATCCACGGCATTGTGCAATGGATCACTCAAGTTGGCTGAAATATATTGGAAGCGCTGGAAACGTGAGGTTTCTAACAGAAAGTGGTGAGGGACGAGATAGATTACAGGAATGCTGAGAGCTGACCTTGCGAATAAATCAGCCACCTTGTTTATATAGACGCCCGAATGCTCAGGTACCCAGACAAAGCGCAACCCACGCACTGTGTGCAGAACAAAAACTGAAGCGAACCTAACCGCGGCTGCTTTACCCCCTTATTCTTCGTATGTTCGCGCACTCTCGACAAGCAAGACACCTTAGCAAGGCGGCCTGAGACCTTCAAGCTGCGCCACAGATGCCGCTCCCAAAGGGTCCATGCCCATCAAAGCAACGTAAAACAAGAAAAAAAAAACAAACGAAGAAGAGTAAGAAAGAAAAAAAAAGAAAGAGACAAAGGTAGAGTAGGAGATGCATTGCTCTCAAAAACGAGCTTCACCGGGCAGCTCAGTACATCGTATGCCATCAACAATAAAAATCAAGTTTGCTTAGTGGACAGAGACTGAGAAGATAAATTTGAGAATCGGAGACAGTCTTCCATGCGCAAGGCTGAACGAAAATATTACACCTACCCAATATGGCTGCCGTCATGGGTCAGAAAATGAATGTGCCCTCGACAATTTTATTGGTGTCTAGACATATCGACAGAAACAATCTAACTGAAGTATCTTAGTTTTAATTTCACAATCTCAGTGCCTTCTTTGGCCTGTACGGCACTAAATCGTGACAGTAGATATGACATTGACGCTGTACAAAAGAAAAACAAGTCTTCGACGTGATCTGCTCCGAGTCAAGTCATCGAGGCGTATGTTGTTCCTCCGGTGGCGTGGTTAGCAGTCGATGCATTATTTGCTGCAGAAAAAGATTGCATTGCCAATTCTTTGGTGTCAGAAATAGGTTTCGCGGTCACTTGGCCTACGTTAACAAGCAGAGACGTGTGTACGGAGTGAGGTGCTTCACTTCGCCTTGTAATACCTCATTTCTACGTGTTATCTTCAATTAGGCACCTTATGTGAGGCTATTCTGAAACTAATCACTGCAGGCAAATAATCAGCATCATAAAAGGCCCGTACTAGCGCTTCCAGACTTTCACTGCGTGGTGCCATCCACGGTCGCCCTCCCAGCAAACCACCAAGCCTTGTCTACACATGGCTTCGCGTCGTTTCTACAGTCTTGCTGTAATAGGCCATCGGTTGTTTGTTTCCTGCATTACACGTGTTTCGAAGTCCACTTTTGCTTCTTATTTCTGTTTGAAGAGCGAGAGACAGAGAGAGAGGGTGAGTAAGGGTTTATTGATAGAAAAGGCAGAGAGGTTGGCTGGAAAAATAAATATATGGCCTGCTACTCTGCACTGGGGAGCGGGAAGAGGAGAAAAAATAGGGTCGCAATGCGGGATGATGATGATAGGAGGAGTCACATGAAAAGAGACCAAAAAAAAACAAGGCACATTTTCTAACATCACAAACGCCAGGCAAGGCCCGTGTCGCTTAAAAACCGTTAGAGCGCTCGCGTTGCCTGTACGGTTTTAAAACTATCTGGCTAAGCTCCGAGAATGAAATCCTTCGTGAGGGGCCTGGTATCAAAAGGCTTCAAAGCAGTTGCTAGCATGAATCTTTCTCATGCATATGCTGGGCGCGCCAATAAAATATGTTCTACAGTCTTTAACACGCCATGTGGGGTACAGTCCGAGAAGTTCGCTAGTCCAATTAAGAGCAAGTAATTGCGCGTGAAGGCGACGTTTTAACGTAACCTATGGAACATGCATGCAATAGAGCGTGGTATTCCGCGAGGAACAGAAAAGGTTATCGCCGGATCTAGCCGTTTAAGGCGGATGTGTCGATAGTCCGGCAGGGCATAGTATCTAGCCGTCGCACTCCTCATGGATCCCGAAAGGAGGCGAGTGGGGTCCAGTCTAGAGAACGGCCCAGCTGTGCGCAGTTCACTGCTGAAGGCGCTCCTTGCTTCAGCGTTGGCGGTCTTATTTTCATCGAGTCCGCAGTGTCCAGGGATCCACTGGAACACTATACAGTGGCTTTTTTCCTGAGCATATGACAGGAGTCTAATGATATCAAGAACAAGAGCTTGGTAGGCAGTGTGGCGTAGAAAGCATATCCCAAAATTTCTAGCGCAGGTTTAGCGTCAGTGAAAGTGCACCACTCCTGAGGCGGTTCTCCACAGATGTGGTGAATGGCTTCCCGAAGCCCCGAAAGCTGTGCAGCGGTTGAGTAGGCTTGTTCCTAAAATGAATCTCCGGGTCGTCTGCTGGGCGGGGATTACAGAAGGTGCTACTCATGCCTTTGGTGACGCAAACCCATCAGTGTATACGTGCACTCAGTTTTGATATTCTGACCAGAGGTAGGCAAGAGCGAGTTGCTTCGCCGCTAACTGGCATTAAAGATTTCTTTAGTATGCCAGGGACATGCAGGCATACTGAAGGCTGAGAGATCACCCATGGCGGCTGCAAGGGATGATGCGGCATTTAGGACTGATGGCAGCGCAGCGCACGTGCAAAACTGCTGTTCGGTCGCCCAGGAATAATTTTCGTCAGTGGGTGATAGCGGCGCCGTGTAAGCGCGCGTATATATACACGAAGTGGTTCGTGTGACATGTAGATCGATATTGGGCATTAAGGAGATTCCTCAATCCTGCCTTTGTTCAAGGCACAACGCGGTAATCCGAGGCATATCTTCAGCGCCTGTGTCTCAACACTCTCTAACGTCAGCAAGCAGGAAATGCTCATGATAGAGTACAGGAAGGCTGTAACGAATTCAGCCTGTAAAGAGAATATAGTAAAGTCTTAGCAAGGAGCGCTCCGTTGGGCCCCACTTAATGCCTGCTACGAAGTAACGGACCTTGCAAAAAAGAGTGAATCTTTTCTTTAACACATTTATATGCCTCACCATGACAGGTCGCAGTCAATGATAATGTCAAACATTCTGTGGTGGGAGACGTATGATATTGCGACACATTTTAGTGTTACCGGGTAGCGGCAAACAGACTTGCACGTGAATGCGACCACAGCACATTTTTCAGCTGCTAAGAGGAAACCCTAACGCCGTAGGTACCTTGAAGTAGATGGCACGGCACGTTGTAATCTCGCTCGCATTTGCGGAAGTGACGAAGCCGAAGTCCACATCCAGATATCATTAGCATAGGCACTGATATGAATTTGAGTGCGAAGTTCACTCACCGGTCCAAATAGGGGTGGGCTAAGAACTCCTCCCTGAGGAGCTCCACGACAAACATGATGACAGGTTGTCTCTCCATCAGGCGTAAACATGTAAACGAACCGACCACTGAGGTAGCTCACAATCCCCGAGTACATCCTGCCGCCAAAGCCTATGTCTTCAAGGAAATCAAAATGGCGTCATGAAGTACGTTATCGTAGGCCCCTTTTATGCCTAACAAGACAGCAGCGACGAGTCGGTGACTACGTTTTTAATGATCTACTGTCGATACGAGCTCGATTGCGCTGTCAATCGAAGAACCTCCCCACCGGAACTCGGTCATCATGTTCGGATAGAGAGCATTCGGCTCTCAAAATCATTCGAGCCGCGCCAGCACCATTCGCTCCATAATCTTACAGGAGCAAATTGCTAGGGCGAATGGCCGGTTTGAGGTAAGCTCATGCAGAGGCTTTCCAGGCTTGTTAAAGAACAAGCAGGTTGCTAATCTTCCAGTGCTCTGGAACAATTCCGGAAGCTCATGTATCATTGTAGTAAGTGAGCAGCACAGTTCGGCCTTCCATGCCATTGTGAGGGAGTGTCGCATAGGAAATCCCGTCAGGACCAGGTGTAGATGCACGCCTACACGAGGGAAGAGCAGCTTCTAGTTCAAGCATCGTGAATAGTTTGTCGTAGTGGTCGTCTGGTGAATGTGGCACAAAAACTCCCAAACTGCTTGATGCTAGCGGAGTTGTGCCCACAACCATTTTGCAGAATTCTACTGCTTGAAGAAGGTATGTATTATTTCCGCGACCAACTAACAAGAGAGAGTGTAAAAACTTTCGAGATTGTGTGCACTGGAAATGAGTGCGTCAGCGGGGCCGTGGATTAGTCTATCAAAAAGGAACTCGAATTTTGGCGCTGACGGTTGGCACAGGCGAGAGTTTTGTGCTCTGATGACGTAGTCATCGTTCCATTTTCTTTTTCACTTTTTTGGACACGTATATATATATGCTTCTGATCATGCAATCAATCCTCAATTTAAAATTAGCTCTTCTCCGTGTTTTCCTGTTCGTCCTGTCATCTTTTCGCCGCTACTATATCTTTTTAAAGGAAGAGTTAGTTTTCAAAGATTTGGCCAAGAATTTTGTGTTCCAATTTTTCAGGCAAGGTAATTGAATTCCGTTCATATAGAGACAGGGATCAGTTTGTACTCCGTGCTTCAATAAGAACAGCAGAGTTACTGGCTCTTTTGTTGTAAAAATAAAATTTTTTTTGATAGCCCAAGAAAAATATTTATTCTTGCAATCGGCATTTGCCTTTCGCAAGCTGATATATTTTCAGAGACCCATGCAATTTGTAGGTCATCCATATAGACGTTGTACATAATGTGCTGCCCTGCTGAACACCATTCTCTTCAAAGAAACGTTTTGATATTGTTGCGCCTAACCGCGCTTTGAAATATACGACTCGCTAGCAAGTCCATACACCAGGAAGCTTCCGACAAATAGCAAGTTTCACAAGGTCGCCTAGGATATCAAAACTCTAAGCAGCGTTGTCAGCTTTTTTAAAATTAATGACCACTGACAGAAACCGTCGTTTACATATAAGTTATTCTCCGGCTTGGTGCTGAAGGCGAAAGGGGTGATCCGCTTTTGAACATCCATTTCTTAAACCATACTCATGCCAATGACTTCGTGTTTTCGAAAATGTTTGTGAGCCAGGTATCCAAAATAGTTCCTAAAGATTTTGCAGGAGAAATTGTGGGTTCAATCAATGTATCACTATAAGGCAAGGACGCCGTTTTTCCAGGCAATAAATAGGGGACAGTAAGAGCTTTTTTCAAGCGTCCGGCGTTTCGAATATTTTATTGAAAAACATGAAAACCTTGGAACGAAAACATCTTCGAGGGATGTCCGTCTGGTTGGGTTGTGAGATAGTTTAGAGAAATCTGACGCCAACCAATATTTTACAAATGGTTTTGTTTTTGTTTTACCAAGTATTTTACCCTATATTTTACAATATACATACCCAACCTTTTACCCAATATTTTACCCAAAGTTTCGAGACCGACTCGGTCCCTTCTTCAGGGGTGACTAAATTGTGCCAGCAGCAGCGGGTTGCTGCCTTCACTCTCCCTTTGTTAGCACGTGGCGCAGTCCACTAACGTACGCGGAAGAGAGCATTCCTAGAGTCATATTCATCGCCTCCTTTGTGAGCCGTATGTGCCATGACTCCACATGTTGCCTCTTGAACAGGTTTGAGTGCACGGCCAAGACGCTCACCTTCCCGAAGGCAATCCGGTGGTTGGCGCACTCGCAGTGTTTGGCGAGAGGGTTGGATTCTGAATTCATAAGCCAGATGTCATTTTTGAGTTGCTTTATTCTCTGGTGAAGGTTTTTTGTTTCGCCGATGTATGAAGTCGGGCACTTAGAGCATAGGATTTTTGTAAACACCTTGTTGTTGTTCACTTGGGACGCGGTCTTTCAGTCGTGGTAAGAAGTGGCTTATTGTCGAAACAGGTTTGAGAGCCACGTGGAATTCATGTTTTCTGAGACTGCGTGCGATTGACTCGCTCGTTCTCATAACATAATATATTAACAAAAATTGGTTTACGAGGAAAGGAATAGGCGCAGTATCTGTCTCATATATCGTTGGACACCTGAACAGCGCCGTAAGGGAAGGGTAAAGGAGGGAGTGGCATAACGCGCGCGTTTCTTTGTTTCATTGTTGGCTGGTCCTCCTATCCTCCGAGCTTGACGGCGACCATCGCGTTGAATAAAGCCACGTGTGCAGGCATTGCTGTGTAGGTCGGCGAAAACGGTGGCTTCTTTTTTCTCCCCTTCTGTGGAGCAGATTGACTCCGCTCTTTTCAGGAGAGAGGAGATGACAGATCTCTTGTGGCTAGTAGGGTGGTTGGAATTAAAGTGTTGTCATCCTATAGACGCTGAACTTTAGATCTGCCCCTTTTCTTCTTATCAAGACGTGCGTGCACAAAGTGCGTTGTGATGTTCACTTCTCGTTATATTGTGTACTGAATAGCAGGCTCGACTGAGTTAAGATGTGCAAGAAAATTTTGGTACTGTGATGTCTTCAAAACGCAGAAACAGTCGTCGATGTAACGAATGAACACTTTTGGGTTTTCATGGAACGACATCAGTATTTTCTCCTCTATGGCCTTCCTCGCCAGGTTGGCAGCAGTCACCTATATCGCGGCGCCCATGGCGGTGCGGCGGGTCTGCTTATAAAATTCTCTTTTGAAGGAAAAAGCTGTGCTGCTTAGGCAACACTACAAAAGCCGAAAGAGTTCTGGTTTCAGGCTCGTCCTGGTACCTAGGTCAGCGTCCGCTTCGAGAGCTTGGCACGCTGCGGAAACGGCAAAGGGCACATGAGCGGGGGTAAAGAGCGAGACCACGTCGAATAAAACCATGCACTCGCCCGCTTCCAGTTGGACGTGTGAAAGACGTTCGACGAAGTGGGTGGAGTTTCGCACTTGCGTTGATGAGTTGCCTGTCAGGGGCAATAGAACTCTGTGAAAGTAGGTCTAGAGTGCCTTAAGAGGTTAGGTGGTGAAATCGACAATGGCGCGCAGCGGCGCGCCCGGATTATGAATTTTTGGCAGTCCGTAAAAGGCCGGTACTGAGCTGTTCCAGCAGATCAAGCATAAGTAGAGGTGTTTTGATTGCGGATGGTGCTTGAAGGTGGATGCTAAAAGTTTGTTTATTCTGGTCTGAAGTTGCGAGGTTGTATCATTTCTCAATATTTCCGTAAGGTGCGCTGTCCAGGAGTATTTTGAATTTTCCCCCGTAATCCTGGCTGTCGAGCACCACCGTTGCAGTTCCTTTGTCTGCCGGAAAGATGACGATGTTTTGGTCGCTACGAAGGTCTCGTAGAGCTGACTTTTCTACTTTCGATAGGTTGTGCTGCTGGCGGCCGGGAATCTGGGACAGAACCCCTATAGCTTTTAGTTGAACTTCTTCGCGGGAGGAAGATTCAGCATGCTTGATACCGTACTCCACAGCTGCCACTAGTTTTGCGAGGGGTGGCCTCGCTGACGTGGTGTTGAACCCGTAGCCTTTCTCTAAGGCATAAGTTTTGTTTGCAGACGGCGATGTCGATGATAGGTTGGTGTCAAAGTTCCTATTTTCACCTGGCGGTCTATTTGTCTTGTCTTTCTCCTTTCGAAATTTGCAGAGTTTTGCTGTGTGAGATGACTTCTGTCTTTCTGCTGTGCTGAAAGAAACACTTCCGCGAATGTTTTCAGTGAGTCGAAACATCCGCGTGTCAATGTTCAAGTTGTCGGCGCAAGAAGAACAGGTCCAGCTCCCTCCGCCTCAGGATGTCACAGCACTCATGTATCTTTGCGTGCATCAGTCGTAGTTCAGCTTGGGATACAGTCTTCTTGCCTTCCGGAGTGTCCACTAGGCGCTTGAGTCGACGGCTTTGTGGAACTAGTTGTATATTTAGGCAGGTCGTGGCAAAATCTATGCGGTTCTTCTACGTAGCCACAATGCCGGAGCCGGTGAAAAAGCGTTTCGCCAAATGCGCTGTTTGCTTGCCGAAGTCAATGCGTAATGATTTGAACGAACACTTATTCGACAGAAGTTTGTCTCGTTGGGTTCTTGAGATAGTTCAGAGTAAACTGACGCCAACCAATATTTTTATCTTTACCCAATGTATCGGGACCAACTGGGTCCTTTAATCAGGGGTGACTAAAGTGTGCCACGCCATTCTTCACGCCAAAATCCTCCTGCAGAGAGTAAATTTGCTGACTGCAGAGCGAGAGCTCCACATTCTAGCAACAGCAGAGGCAGCCATTATGACAACTCATCATAGTAGCCAAATTATAGTGCCAGAATATTCTAGGTGGTAGGGCCAAATATTATTATGCAGGCTAAATACAGGGCGTAGTCAATAGCGTTCTCCAAATAATAGTTCCAGTATATATACTGTAAGCACTATTGCCGAATATTTTCCGCAAGCAAAATTACAGCGCGTTTTCGCCCTCGTCCTACGTCTCCGATCAGGCGATCACGGGATTATATCTAGTACCGTGAAAGCAGCATTGAAACCCTTTTAAGAACCCATGTTGCTCAAATGGGCAAAAATATTCTTCTTAATAATCTTTAAGCTGGAACGGTGCCAGAAAAAGTTTGCTGGGGAGGCGCGGAAAAATAATTTTTTGAACAGGCATGAGGCCTACGTGACTATTTTTGCTGCTGCCCGTCGCGTCCCCTTGGCGCAGTCACTAAACTTTACGTTTGTTGAACCTCGTTTTGAGCAAGCATCGTAGGGATTACTTACATAACCTCCTCTCCGCGCTTTGCCACCCTTCATTGTGGGACACAATGGCAGCGACCACATCGGTGCCCCCCTCTCACAAATACCGACTCCAGTGCAGCCCTGCTCAACTTTTTGTGTGAAACAGGCCTGGATACTCGTTTGTGACCGCCTGTGCACAACCTACATGGTTAATGATATGTGTCGGTGTTGTGTTGCAGACACTAGTTTTGAGTTTTATGTGTGTCCAGTAACCGCGATGCGAGCGCCAGCCAGTGTTGTGTGTGTGTGTGTGTGCGTGTGCATAGACATCACCCGTGAAACTCATTGTATTATGCCATCATCAGCCTTCATTCACACTTTCCTTTTCCTCCTCTTCCCTTTCCCCTGTGAGGAGTAGCAGTCCAGGGCCCTGTTACCACCGGCCGACCTCTCCGCCTTTCTTTCATTAAAATTCCCTTTCTCTCTCTCTCTCTCTCCAGTGCAGGAACCACCGGCCTGGTCCGTGCTGACTGAGCAGTGGCTTCGGCAGCGGGAGGATATGGGACGTGTTCCGGCTGCGGGACAGCGGAGGCAGTGTGCGAGTATTTAACAGGATCCACGCTCTCTACTTCCTGTTCGCGAGGATCTCTTATGGAGCTTGAGGGACGCGCTTCTGAGCCTTGTCGGGTTGTGTGCCCGTCGATAACAACCACCGCAGCTTTCATAGGGACCAGCTGATCGGAAATGTTAAGAAACAATGCGGACAAAGTAGAGATCTCTGGTGGCTGCTGGCCAACCTGCGCACTGTCCTCTCCTCGACAGTTCGATCAGCGTCCATGGCAGCGTGATGTACCGTTCCGTCGCTACTGGTAAGCGCTGCCCTTAATAGCGGCCTCTTCGAAAACTGATAGGATAGCACGATATACGACTGGTAACCGCTCACCATCGGCCCTTGAAGCTGAACGATGTCGACTATTACCAGCGCACGTGCCGACTTCTTCTTCATCCTCTTCTTCCAGAGCATGGCACGCGAATGTGTGCAGAATTCGTCCTCCTCTTTGTTGCCTGAGCCAAACGTCTTCTTAACAAAAGTGACACTCATATGACAATTTCGCGCAATAAATCCAATCATGAGCCCTATCTTCGTTCTAACCCTAGAAGGCCCAATCCAGGCAGTCGAACGAACTCAAGCATAACAACTGGGTCAGAAGTGTTCATTTACCTACCGTGATTGTCAAGCGATTGGAGCAGGTACTTAGCAGTTGAGTGTCTCCCAAAGCCACTGGTGAACGAAGCGATGGCGTTGCCCATTATTCAACGCGTTGCCGAGATCGTAAGCAACTAGAATTGCCTTAGCGTCATGTATCTGAGCATAGAAAGACAGAAATATAAACATTTCTTGTTTACGCAACGAGTGGTGACTTAGGTGAAAAAATGCGTCTGGTTGCGAAAAGGTAACCCCAACGCCGTGGCGTTATTGGCGGCGAGGCTCTCGAAAGCTGACCGCTGCTGGCTCTGTCGCTGCCCTAACGCCGCTGGGGGCACGTATTGTAGGGTATCCTCCTCTTGGAGCCAATATATTATCGTCCTAGAATTACGCTATGGTCGCTTTAGCATAGTTACAGAGCAATAGAAGACACTGTCGATGACACTTGTACCATTTTACTATCCCCCTGACAAAATGTAAATAGAACATAAAAAAATCGAGGGGGAGAAGGATCAGTAACACTTTGCTAGTCTTAAAGCCAAATCAATAATTTTAAAGGAGATAAAGTTTCCAAAGAAAAAATTTAATGAAAAATGAAATCTCCAAAAACAAAAACAAGACTCAAAAGAAGAGGAAACAAAAGACACACATACAGTCAAAGTCTAAGGCAGACAGATATTTTGCTATTCCTTTTTGTTTACTTCTTCCTTCCTCAGCATTCATTTGCTTTCCGTCCAGGAAATATTAATCTGAAAAACTCTCTATGCCCCCCAATTCGTGGTCAATCTTCATATGTGGGCGTGTTCCATTGTATGAGGGTAACAGCCACAACAATAGGCAGGCAAAGCACAGAATGCAGTCCGCGAACAAAAAAAAGGAAACCAGTCGCAGGCATAGCGATCGCTAATCTGTGCTGTGGTCGACGCCGCAGTAGGCGATGCCCGGTATGGTGGCAGTCGGAGTAAGCGACGCTCGTCAGGATCGAGAAGCGGCAACGCTGGGTCGAGCTTGCAGAGATTGGGCTGTGCTTTAGTGTAATCCGTGGTGCGCGTGTACTACCTTACTGCAGGAATGCATGAATTTCGTGCTGCTTTTCTTTGGATGCATAGCGCGTATTTTCAGCAAACATGGCTTTTCCATTTGTTTCGCTAAGTCAGTGGTACTCACCCACATGCGATATAGGGTGACGTAGCGGCTGTGCTAAGCCTGCTTGGATTCCTCGTGTTTTTGTCGCTCCGGCTCGCAAATTTATTATTGGTAATTTCATTACCTTTTATCTAGATGTGTGATACAGTCCCATTAGGAACAGCAGGTGGTTTGAAGGAATGAGGACGCCGGCGGTGACTATAAGCGCAGAATTCTAATCTAGGCCACGAAGCACCAGGAGTCACAAAAAATGAGAGATACGAAAAGAAGTGACACGCTCGGGGTGATCGGTAGTTAGGGCGCCCGGCTACAGATCCGCAGTACCCGGGTTCGAACCCGACCGCGGAGGCCGCGTCTCAATGGAGGAGAAACGCTAAGGCGCCAGTGTGCTGTGCGATGTCAGCGGTTGTTATAGTTCCCCAGGGGGTAGAAATTATTCCCGTGCCCTCCACAACGGCATCTCTACCTTTCCATCATCTATGAGTTCCTCCTTTATCGCTTCTCTGAAGGCGCTGTTCAGTCTCAGCAGAGATGTGAGATAGATACTGCGCCATTTCCATTCACCAAAAACTACTGTTATTTTTATTTTAGCTTCAGTTCTAGCCGAATATAAGGGCGTTCATGCGGTCTTGCGTGGGCAGTTGCCTACGACATTTTTAATTTACATGGCCGTTCTTTTCAGCGGGGCGTATAAGTTTTACATGAACGTGTAGGACTCTGAACGACGAAGAATGTGAGACCTTTTGCGCCGCATTCCTACCTTGCCTGGCGGAGTTGCATTCGTTTAAGTGGGCTCGCCCTGGCAGATATTGTATTAGTTGTCCGCTCCGAGAGGGGCGTCAGGAGTCCGTGTGTGACCTCAATACTGCGAACACAGCAACCGCTACGCACGACGAACACGCCACTGCGCACGGCTAAAGGAACAACCTCCGACTTAAAGAGCATCGCTGTTCAAAGGATGTGAGAGGAGGCATTTAAAAAAAGGCGCACGAAGTACGCGGCAGTGAAGCCCTCTGGAAATTCCGACCACCTGGGGTTCTTTAACGTGCACTGAGATGGCACAGTACACGGGCCTCTAGAATTTCGACGGTTTCGACCGGCGCGGTTGGGATCGAACCCGCGTCTTTAGTGTCAGCAGCCGAGCACCGTAACCACACAGCCACCACGGCGGCAATGACGCGCGTTGCAAAGCCGCGTCCACCGAAGAGACGACGCCGATTTTTTAGATATTCTATTGTTGTCGCCACTGAAGGTAGAATGGAAATGAAAGTGCACGGGCCTGCCCACTGCCTCAATCCGAGCCACAATCGCTGTCACGTGCATTAGGAGAGTAAAAAGAGATGTGAGCGGAAAGATCGAAAGACAACCCCGTCATCTGAAACGACGGCGATGGTTTAGCTGCAGATGCACCCGGCGACAACCCTAGCAAAAAAAAAACAATAGGAAACCAATATTCTGTCAGATTATTGACAGCTATGGGTGTGTCAATGTACTGGTCACATAGGCTTGCCAGAATATTGGTCTTATGGGCCAAATAGTGTATTGGTACACCAACAGGCCTGTAAGATCAGTACGCTGACACAACCATAGCTGTCAATAATCTGTTAGTCTATAGGCTTCCTAATTCTTTTGTAGATTTAATGATGTATCGGTCTCTATGTGTCTACTGGTTCAGATTTCTGCAGGGTACGGACAGCAATCTTCCTTGTCCCTCCAGAGCACAGAAGTTCCAAGATTGGAGAGTTAGGCAGCAGTTTCTTGTATACACAGTTTAATATGCAATGAGAGCAGCAACTCATAATGGAACACTGCCATAACTTTCACTGCAAGTAGAGTTGGATTGCAAGATTGAATACTCTGGCCCATTGGTGCATTCTCTCCAAACATTGGGAAATTGAAAAATAAAAAGCACATTGCAGTTTTTAAAATAAAAAAATGATCTCAAAGGCGGGACACCCCATCACTTGTTGAAAAAATTTGTACAGCAGGGACATGCCACTATGCATGTAAATTCCTTCGTGCATACCAGGTCAACGCACAGCTGGGCTCTGCTGGTGATGGCACCGTATGCACGGAAGAACGGTTCGGAAGCTCTGGCAGGCAAATGAGCCTGAAAAGTGCCCTGTCCATTCTGCTTTCAGCTCCACTGCGACTATGGGGGTGGTAGGGGTTTTATTCAAAATAATAGTAAAAAGGAAAGAAAAGATTTTTGCTAGTCCCGGCATCTGCCATCGATACTGAAGCACCTGAACTGGGGCAGCGGAAATAAAGGACAGCAGGCAGAATGGAGAAATGAAATGAAAGAGCTGAGGGGACCGGAAGAGAGGATAGGGGGAGAAGTAATATGTACAGACTATTTACACAATAAGAAATGTGTCCAGGTTGTGCGCGTGATTAGTTCATTTTAGAGGAATTAAATCACACACGCGCACAGCGCTGTGTTGGTTACAACTGGAGTGGGGCGTCCAGTTATTAATCGTTCAAGATAGAACTCGCGGAGCGTTCGGTCACTGCGTGTAACTACCTGACGGAGAACAGACGGGACGTCAAGCCCGTGTGTTCGAGGAATGCACAGAGGCTCACCAAAGTTCGCTCACGAGTGCGCGTACTGCCCTGCGGCCCCAATAGCGTCTTGATGGAGTCTGGTAGTATGCCCTGCGCCCTCTAGGGCGCGAGCATATCGCGACGAGCATCGGCGAACGCGGCACAGTGAAGGAGCAGGTGTTCTAGTGTTTCCACTGCACCGCGTCCGTCACACACATCCCTCGTCGCGATTCCGTGACGCACCCGTCGTTCCCTGGCCACACGCAGCCAATGCGCGCGCGGAGGATCATTGCACGTTGTGACCGTGTAAGTGCGCGACAGCCGGTGACACTGTCGATGCGCTCACCATTGGTGCATTCTCTCCGAACCTTGTGAAATTGAAATAACAAAACGTATTGCAGGTTGCAAAATAAAAAAAATGATCTCAAAGGCAGGACACCGCATTACTTGTTGGAAAAAAAATTGTACTTCGCGCTGTACAGTAGTGACATGCCACTATCTATGTAAAATCCTTGGTGCATTAAAAAGAAGAAACATCTTCAATACCAGTTCAACGCACAGGTGGGCTCTGCTGGTGATGGCATCGTATGTATAGAAGAGCGGTTCGGAAGCTCTGGCAGGCAAATGGGCCTGGAAAAAGCCCTGTCCATTCTGCGTTCAGCTCCACTGCGACTGCGCAAACTACGGTTGCCGGTAGCGCGTGGCACGGCATCCTTAGCGTTGCACGATCTGATACGATACGCGTCGATATAGACTCTTGATATACCTGTGCCAGCCGATTACACGGCTATCGACCTCCGAGGCGGCGTGCGCTACCTGCGACCGCCGGCGGGAGCAGAGTCGCGTTGGAATTGAAAGCAGAGCGTTCAGAGCATCCACCCAAACCTTGACAGGCGGTGTAATCGTCTCGCAGAGGTGTGCCCAATTCTTATAAAGTCAAAGCAAGACGTTACATGGACGCCTATCCGCGTGGAGGGAGGGGTGGCGGGGCGCCGCTATAGAGCTACGCCAACGAGGTAACTGCGGAGCCATAGTGCTCGCGCGTCGCACAACTGAAGCGAGTCTCGGTGAACGCTGAGCATCA
Source organism: Amblyomma americanum (assembly GCA_030143305.2). NCBI lineage: Eukaryota > Metazoa > Arthropoda > Arachnida > Ixodida > Ixodidae > Amblyomma > Amblyomma americanum. The sequence goes on along the minus strand of JARKHS020031318.1, from coordinate 34,975 downwards.
TGCATGTCGGCGAAAGAGCGTTACTTTGACTTTCCTATGCGAAATACAAAATGGGGCAGAGAAATGGGGGGTACAATCTGACGCGCTGAACTTCCAGGCCACGATTTGCCTCTTGAGGAATGAAGATAGCTGCACAGTAGAGAGCGACATTAAGGTTAAAAACTTTATATACTTCTATCAATAAATAGTGCCGAGAGTATTAAAATTGTTAGTAACATAAATTAAGACTCAGTGTGGTCTTAGCGTGCGTTTTCGCATATCTGGGTACTAAAACGAAGAATAGAAGAAAAAACTTTCACTCACCAGAATCATACGGTCCTACCGCCGTACATTGTAGAGATGGCATGCGTTCACCCTCCATAGTTGGTCATTTTTCTTTCTTGTTTGCTTTCTTCCTCTCGTGATCTTTCCCGATGTGAGCGCCGGCTGTCCCTTTCTTCGCGGCGGGCACCGCGTTGTCCGAGGCATGCGGCGTCGAAATCGAACGTAGTTTGTTCAAGAGCGTTGCGCGCCGGATCCTCTGGGATGCGAGGAGGCCGTTTTTCTGCATGCCTCAGCGTCCTTTATTCTTAGTGTGGCAAATAATTTACGGCCCCGCCGCGGTGGCTCAGTGGTTAGGGCACTCGACTACTGATCCGGAGTTCCCGGGTTCGAACCCGACCACGGCGGCTGCGTTTTTATGGAGGAAAAACGCTAAGGCGCCCGTGTGCTGTGCGATGTCAGTGCACGTTAAAGATCCCCAGGTGGTCGAAATCATTCCGGAGCCCTCCACTACGGCACCTCCTTCTTCCTTTCTTCTTTCACTCCCTTCCTTATCCCTTCCCTTACGGCGCGGCTCAGGTGTCCAACTATATATGAGACAGATACTGCGCCATTTCCTTTCCGCAAAAAACAATTATTATTATAAATAATTTACGACACTGCAATTCTTCATACGCGCAATGAGATAGGCTTGTGTTGATTTTGTGATCAGAGCCTGAGCCGGAGAAGGAAGCAATAAAAAACAATAAGAACAGCCAGCCGACTGGTCTTGTAGGACGAATTGACTAATGCATGCCAATCTGTCAGTCCCAAGGATCAATAGGTATAAGTCTATGTGGCAAATATGTATCAGTCGATAAGCTGTGCTGGATTTTCTATAAGTGTAAAAACTTTCATAAACAGCCCATAGATAGCCCAATAAAATCAATACCATAGCCTTAAGACGTAAGCATAGTTCAATAAGGTGTATCGGTGTCTGCACTGGTCTAGTACGAATGCAGATACAAACCCCAGGGAAAATATGGCACTTATAGTAAATTTTATAGTACCAATAATTTTCCTGGGTTTTTTTTTTCGCTAGGGAAGGAACCCTCGCCACAATGGTGAGAGCTAAAAGATAGAGAAAATTGGCTTTTGGGGAATGAAAATGACGCAGTATCTGTTTCATATCTCGGCGGACACATGAACCGCGCCCTAAGGGAAGGGTTGAAGGAGCGACTGCGTTACACAAAAGTCTGCTTAGGATGTCGAATAGCAAGCGCGATACGTGTTTGCAAGCTTATAAAGCAGAGAGAAGGCTTCGAAGTGGAAACTCAAGACGCCACACTTTATACATGGCTGAACAACAAGGAAAAGAGAGCGCTACAGATACACCAGGATTACGCTACAGAAAACACCGCAGTCGTACCACACAGACGGTCCTCACATGTAGGCCACAAAGTCACACTCTTAGTGTCTTGCTGCCAAACGCGGGTCGATCGCATGCTAACTCGGACGCTTACTACGGACAAAAACCCTGGTGGTACCTTGTTTCAAGAGGCGCCGCTGTTCTACGGGATAAGAGTTCAGGAGGATCAGGTAAAGGGAGTCGGTTCTGCCACGTCGCCTTAGCTGGATGTCGGCGTTGGAGCACCCTCGTACTGGTGACGAGGTATGGTAAGGTAGCAACAGCCGCTGGTTGAGTCGTTCTGGAGGCGTTGACATAAGGCCCGCGTTCCGAAGACGGGGTCAGCGCTGTGATCCACGGGATCGGGGCATCAGCCGGTGGGGAGCACGCCTGGTTAGTAAGCCTAACAATCAAACACCTCCTGCTGCAGCTGACGGCAGTGCGCCAACGTGTGCAGCCAGAACGTTCTTCCTCCTGTCCACGTCGCCACCCCTTGTTGTTGTTGTTAGCCTCACACAATGGCACATGCCCACATAGTGGGATTAGCCAAGAATTCGGGGAACAGAGAATTTAGAATTTCGCGGAACCAGAGACGCTAACGCAGTTCAAATGAGCTTAAGATCACCATGCCCGAAAGCGAACCGCGAATGTGCTTCGACCGAAGAGAGCCAGCTACGTTCAAATGAACCGAGCGTTTGGGCGGTGCCGGACAGAATTGTGTGGCACTTGCATTGCTCCTCCTTTTACCAGATGGTGAGTTTGCGCGGTCTCCATTGTTTTTGATTCAAACTTTTGGAGATCCTAGGAGCGATATGCAGAGTTCAAGAAAGGCTGCCCCGGACTTCTGTTCATTGTATGGGTCCTTGCCTGCTGCCTTGCTGTGGTGAGTCATCGAGCTGCAGAGTCTCCGGCGAGCAGTTTGCAGCGGCTACGAGAGCGGCGGGGGGGGGGGGGGGGGGGAGGGCAGTCTCTCTACCTCCCAACATAGGCGCGTCCCGGCACCCTCCCGACGCGCTAATTTTGGATGCCTGCCGCGGGACAAGGAGGGCGCCCGGTGACCTTCCTGCTCCTCCAATGACCCCGGCACTCCGCCTGTACGCTTTGTTTTTCAGTCATCACCGCAACCCTCGCGGAACCTTCGTCGTTGGCCGCCATGGATGAGTTCAACCTTAGGCCAACATTTAAGGAGGTAGGGATGTAGAAACCTGTTTCCCCCCTCCATTTCGAAGCGCCCCATATTCGTCGGCGGTCACACAGCACCGGCTGGGCGAGGAGGGAAGTCTCCCTCATGGAGGAAAGGTAACCGCGAAGGGAGCGCCACATCGTAGGTTACGCGTAATTCTGCGGGACCGGACAGTCTCTTCGGGATCCGGCCAGCGTCGTGACCGCTTGGAGCTGCACGCTCTCGTCACCTTCCGCGGCAGGCGCACGGGGATCCGTTGTGCCTGGCCGCTGGACTTCTGGTTCCAGGCAGCGAAGCGAGTGCTGCAAACGGGCGCTCTGGTCGCCTTCCCCACCAAATGCTTGGGATTGGCTTGGCCTCAAGAATGCGGCGCACACGGGAAAACCCGGCAGCCATTGTCGGCGCATAGAAATGTTCGGCGCCGATATTTCATAATTCGCGCCCTGCCCCATCCGGTAAGTCGGAAGTCCTTCTTATGTTGCCTTTACTTCCGAGGAATGCCTCGTTGATGTTTAGTAGCTAGCTGGACCGCTCTGTGTATTAATTGTAAGTGTAATAAATAGCATATGAGTGTTAACGCTATTGTCGTCACTTCCCTTTGTCCCTTGAGCACCAACCCCACCGCGGTTAGCGAGCGGGAACGCTGCATTCGCGGAGTTGGAGTGCGGGCGGGCGGAAGGCTGTACCCCGCCGTATTTCTCCATTCTTTCTTATATCCTGCTTTATCCATTCCCTTACGGCACGGTTCAGGTGTCCTCCGGTATGTCACAATTACTGCGCCATTTCCGCTCCCCAAAAGCAAATTTTCAATTTTTCTCATTGACCCAGGGAGTCAGTTATACGTCCTTCGTTTCGTTAAAATGAACGGCCTCTGCAACGTTCTCAACACCAATGTATCCAATGAACACCAGCGGCTCACTTGTTTCGTTTGGTTTTTGAGGAAAGAAATAGGCGCAGTAACTGCGTTTCATTTCGCTGTAAACACCGCTTTGTTCAACAGTTAGGAGGGAGTCGCTTCAGGGGAAAACCAGTGCGAACCTGGCCGCGCTGGGAGCGAGATGCCTAGCGTACAAAAAGGAGTGAGTCTCCCTGGGTGGTTCTTGGAAATTGAAAAAATTGGTTTTTGTGGGAGCGAAATGGCGCAGTCATAGGAACCGCGCCGTATGGGAAGGAATAATGGAGGGAGTAAAAGAAGGAAGGAAGAAAAAGGTGCTGTAGTGGAGGGCTCCGGAATGATTCCGACCACATGCGATCCTAGAACTTTCCTTTGCATCTGCTCGATCTGCTGTCTCGCTCGGCACATCACTCACGTGACTTTTTCGTCCGCGCTCCGGTCTAGTAGACCCTGGTTACCGCTCAAAACAAGTTGTTCAGACAAGACACTTCACCGAGATACGGCATCTTGGTCGATACATCAATAATTCCAAGGTGTCATACCATGATTTTGGGCAATATTTTGTGACTAACTGAAATTATAGTCTTCGTTTCCTCCGATATCGCACTGCTCCGTTCATACAATATGGTATTATTTTCTAATATTATCTCATGACACGTGTTTTGATCAGTTAATACGCCAGTCCCTTTAATGGGTACAGACCTCGATGTTCCATAAAAGCTGCACTTATCTCCCCGTATCCAGCGTCCTAGTACGCAGCCGAGTCCATTGCCAGTAATCCTGCGTTCTTACCAACGCTGCTTCTATTGTCGGATATGACACGAAGAAACTTAGTCCCATTTGATCTGGGTTTGTGAATAGCGGTATACTGGCCAATATCAATGAGCAGTAGCAGAAAGACACCAAAGCTGACAATGCAAAACATGCTGTTTATTTTCAAGAAAACGATCGAGCAAGTGCTGGTGTACTGCAAGGGGCATAGTCACTCTAGGCGCAAATTTGACACAGAGCATTTCACCAGGATTTTGCAGCCCTCAAATTTGCGTTTGCCACAAATAAACGCATGCTGATGTCCTGCTCCATCTGGACGGCGGCCAAGGTTCACTTTCTCCTGCCTAACCATGTCCGCCCCTGGATTAGGCTGAGCAATGTCAATCCTGGCAGCTTGCGGAGTAAGATTCCTCACGCCAAAGTCCTCCTGCAGAGAGTAAATTTGCTGACTGCAGAGCGAGAGCTCCACATTCTTGCAACAGCAGTGGCAGCCATTATGACAACTCACCATAGCAGCCAAATTATAGTGCGAGTATATTCTAGGCGCAATGGCCAAATAATAATATGCAGGCTAAATACAGGAACTAAGAACGAAAACCACGCAAAGGACGATACACAGGGAAGAAGTAGACAGGACGAGCGCGGACTTGCAACTGTTTATTGAAACACATCTTCCTTCCATCACCAACCCTACGCATGCGCAACAAGCAAACTCTATCTTATCGAGTTCAAGAACTTCAGCTCCTTCTTGTACAGATAGACCGAAGCCTCGCTTACACACTTCTCGGGCCCATATCTATCAATCTGCCAGGCTTCGATGACCTCACGCGTTTTCTGGTCTTTGGCCCTTCCGATTATCTTTGTACGCTCAAAGAGTGGCGTGCATTTATTGTCACAAGAAAGACAGTGTTTGGGCAAATGCATGCCGCTGTGAGAGCCCAACGAATTTTTGTGTTCTTGTAGGCGCTTATTAATGCAGCGTCCCGTTTGTCCCACGTAAACTGAGCCGCAACTAAGCGGGATTTCATACACTACTCCCATTCGACAGGACACAAACTTGATTTTGTGGTTTACACCACAGCCTGCTTTTGTTCTCGTTTCATTGTTAGTTAGCGCGCACAAACGGGACAGCTTACAAGGCGCCGAAAAGAAGATTTCCACACCGAATTTTCCTGCTACCCTCTTCAGGCCATGCGAGGTCTTATGTATATAGGGCAGTACTTAACGCGACGACAGCCACCTAAGGGATGAAGCAACAAGGTCCGTTATCTACCTTGGAGGGGCGACTGTTTCATCTGACACTGAAAGGGTCCTCAGGAAGGGACCTAAGTTCAGCCTGGAAGTACCGCTCAGCAAGCCTGAGCTTTTGGCTTCGGTTCACAGGATCGCTGACAAGGTAGAAGGGGAAGAGAAAGGGTGCTGCCTTTCGGAAGGAGTTGATTCAGTGAGCAAGACCTATCAGAAAAAGAAGGACTGCACTTCCCTGCTGAGAAGAGTGGCTGGCTCAATTTGTGATTCTGGGCTACGGGTTCTTTTGTCCGACAAAGAAGGCGGCTTCGTGGTCCTACCGCGGAAACTATTCGGGGAGAAGGCACTAACAGCGATCAACAAGAACTTCCGAGTTGCGGATGTGAAGCCGACGAAGGCGAAGGCCAAAGCGGTTGCGCTTTTAGATGATTTGAAGCTTGAGCGGATGAAGAATGAAGTGATGAGTAACAAGGTACATGTGCTCACTGTGTTTTTTAGTGCAAAGAGTCATAAGTTAGAATGCCCCTTTAGAGCAATCGTAACGGAGAGAGGAACCTGGCAGGCAGTTGTTAGCCGATACCTTCAAAGACACCTGAAGAGTCTGTCGCCTGAAGACCCCTACAAGACCACCAGTTCGGACGGCATTGTGAAAATTTTCAAAGAGAGCATGCCAGGTGTTAATTATGGCTTCTCGGTTGACATTGAAGAGCTGTTTTATTCGGTTCCTCACAACGAACTGCTCATGGCGGTCAGCAACTGTATAGAGCGTTTGGGGGTTGTGGGGTTCCAAAATGCCTGCGGCATTTCGATAGAAGGTTTCATGGAACTGTTGAATGTGTACCTCTCCTCAACGCTAGTGAGTTTTCAGGATAAATTCTATGTGCAAAAACGAGGCATTTGTATAGGGTCGAGTGTTGCACCTGTTCTCACTGAAATATATTTAGCGGAAGTTGACTGTTCACTCTCACGGGCGCTAACTGACGACCGCATCGCGCGAGTTTTCCGATACGTAGACGACTTTTTAATACTCTTAAAAATGAATCCCAATGACAACCCACAAGAGGTCACTAATGAAGTTTTAACGTCTTTTAAATCTAAGGCTCCCAGTTTGAATTTTACCGTGGAATTGCCTGAGAATTCTTGCTTACAGTTCTTGGACTTGAGATTGTTTTTCAGTGAACCGGACCACTTGTGTTGGATGTACATGCCTAGAACAAAAAAGGCCCTTTTACCCTATGACTCCTGTCACTCTAAGCTTATTAAGAGAGGAATTGCTTCATCCTGCTTGAGGTCATCATTACTGAAGTCCTGTTTTCACAAGGTTTCACTCAGCTTTTCCGCTCAAGTCGCACGCCTAAGTTGTGCTGGGTTTCCCTCGTCGCTTCTGCAGGCCGCTGCCGGGTCTCTGTTGAGAACCGTCATCCCAATTTCTAGTGCTCGAGAATCTGGCATTCGTGAGAGGCGGAAATTTGAAGTACTGCCCTATATACATAAGACCTCGCATGGCCTGAAGAGGGTAGCAGGAAAATTCGGTGTGGAAATCTTCTTTTCGGCGCCTTGTAAGCTGTCCCGTTTGTGCGCGCTAACTAACAATGAAACGAGAACAAAAGCAGGCTGTGGTGTAAACCACAAAATCAAGTTTGTGTCCTGTCGAATGGGAGTAGTGTATGAAATCCCGCTTAGTTGCGGCTCAGTTTACGTGGGACAAACGGGACGCTGCATTAATAAGCGCCTACAAGAACACAAAAATTCGTTGGGCTCTCACAGCGGCATGCATTTGCCCAAACACTGTCTTTCTTGTGACAATAAATGCACGCCACTCTTTGAGCGTACAAAGATAATCGGAAGGGCCAAAGACCAGAAAACGCGTGAGGTCATCGAAGCCTGGCAGATTGATAGATATGGGCCCGAGAAGTGTGTAAGCGAGGCTTCGGTCTATCTGTACAAGAAGGAGCTGAAGTTCTTGAACTCGATAAGATAGAGTTTGCTTGTTGCGCATGCGTAGGGTTGGTGATGGAAGGAAGATGTGTTTCAATAAACAGTTGCAAGTCCGCGCTCGTCCTGTCTACTTCTTCCCTGTGTATCGTCCTTTGCGTGGTTTTCGTTCTTAGTTCATGGATTACCAACTAGCCCCCCATCGTACACTCCTTCAAGCTAAATACAGGCTAAATACAGTCAATAGCATTCTCCAAATAATAGTTCCAGTATGTATACTGTAAGCACTATTGATGAATATTTTCCGCAGACAAAATTACAGCGCCTACTCACCCGCGTCCTACGTATCCGATCAGGCGATCACCTGATTATAACTGATACCGTGAAAGCAGCATTGAAACCCTTTTAGGAGCCCATGGTGCTCAAATGGGCAAAATATTCTTCTTAATAATCCTTAAGCTGGAACGGTGCCAGAAAAATTTTGCTGGGAAGGCGCGGAAAAATAATTTTTTGAACAGGCATGAGGCATACGTGACTATTTTTGCTGCTGCCCGTCGCGTCCCCGTGCCACAGTCACTAAACTTTAACGTTGAACCTCGTTTTGAGCAAGCATCGTAGGGATTAATTACATAACCTCCTCTCCGCGCTTTACCACCCTTCATTGTGGGACACACTGGCAGCGACCATATCGGTGCCCCCCTCTCCCAAATACCGACTCCACTGCAGGACTCACCGGCCTGGTCCGTGCCGATTGAGCAGTGGCTTCGGACGGGGGAGGATGTGACACGTATTCAGGCTCCGGGACAGCGGGGGCAGTGTGCGATTATCCAACGGGATCCACGCTCTCTACTTCCTGTTGACGAGGATCTCTTATGGAGCTTGAGGGACGCGCTTCTGAGCCTTGTCGGTTTGTGTGCCCGTCTATAACAACCACCGCAGCTTTCATAGACACCAGCTGATCGGGAATGTTGAGAAACAATGCGGACAAAGTAGAAACCTCTGGTGGCTGCACGATGTACGCATAGTAACCGCTCACCATCGGCCCTTGAAGCTGAACAATTTCGAATATTACCAGCGTACGTGCCTACTTCGTCTTCTTCTTCTACTCCATGGCACGCGCAATGTGTCCAAAATTCGTCCTCCTCTTTGTTACCAGGACCAAACGTCTTTTTAACAAAAGTGACACTCATATGACAGTTTAGCGCAATCAAATTCAACAAATTCATTCTTCGTTCTAACCCTAGAACGCCCAAATGCAGGCAGTCGAACCAACTCGACCATCACAACTGGGTGACAAGTGTCCATTTGCCTACTATGGTTGTCAAGCGATTGGAGCAGGCAATTAGCAGTTCAGTGTCTCCCGAAGCCACTGGTTAACGATCAATCAATCAATCAATCAATCAATCAATCAATCAATCAATCAATCAATCAATCAATACTTTATTCAACATCATCAGGATGTTGGGTGCGCCGGCAAAAAGCCAGTGATGAGGCTTGACGAGGCCGACGCACCCTACAGAGGCAGTTTGGTAGTGACACACATAAACAACAAAAGAAAGAAAGAAACCAAGTTGATACAGAGAAGATCATGGATTAACATTCGAACATTTAGGGCATGAGGTAGTACAGTTATCAATCAGTTGTTCGTCAACTCTGATTCATCATTTAATAAATGTGGGAGAGTGAAGCGCAACATTTGACAGCCATAATTTGTGCGCGTCCTAGGTAACAACCATTTCAAACTTGTTCTAGTTGAATACATAGAATGTTTACACTGTAATCTTGACAGCTGTAACATAAAACAGTTGTTTTTAATGACGCTTGCCCTGTATCGTTTGCGAAGTAATGTTTTGTATAACTGAGGAAGTGGGATGATGCCTAGTTCTTCACAAATTGGTGCAGAATGTTCGAGTCGAGGAGCGTTCACAATATTTCTAACAGCTTTCTTTTGTAAACGATGCAAGCGGTTGATGTTAGTGAAAGATGTGGTACCCCAGACCAGTAAACAGTAATCAACAACAGAAGAAAAAAGTGCGTTATACAGCATTTGCTTTATATGCTTTGGCATAAAATATCGCAGTCGACATAAAATGCCAACGGCCTTAGACAGTTTGTTAGCCACAAGGTCAACGTGATCGTTCCAAGTCAAATTTTCATTAAAAAGAACACCAAGACTTTTGACAGTTGGAACTAACTGAATGGATGATGATCCCATCCTAAGAAAAAGTGGTGGCAATAAAGTCAGTTTATTGCGAGGTCTAAAAAGCACTGCTTTTGTTTTTTCAGTGTTTATGTTTAAGGAGTTAATTTTGGACCATTCATGTAGAGAGTGTAAGCAATCTGCTGCTTGTTGCTCAAGATCTACCAAGTTTGCGGCTCTGAAAAATAAGGAAGTGTCGTCTGCGTAAATGACATAACTTGGATGATTGCTTATGCAGACGATGTCATTGATGTAAAGGAGGAAAAGCAGGGGCCCCAGTATACTACCTTGTGGAACGCCTGAAAAGATATGCAAGGCGTCTGATAAACAGTTGTTTATTATCACCTGTTGCACACGAAAGCCTAGATAAGATTGAATTATTTGAAGAAACTTGCCGCGGAAACCATAGTGCTCGAGCTTAGCTAACATTATTTTATGATTGATGCGATCGAAAGCTTTAGAAAAATCGACGAAAATTCCTAGCGTAAGTAGTTTCAGCTCAAATGATTCTAAAATAAGTTCTTTTTGGGTTAAGAGCGCGGTTTCAGTAGAAAAATGTTTTCGAAAGCCATGCTGGCTGGGATTAATAATGTTATGTTTGCTGCAAAAACCGTTTATTCGTTTAAACAGTATCTTTTCTAAACACTTTGAGAAAACAGGTAGAATAGAAATAGGTCGACAGTTTGACAGATGATGTTTGTCTCCACCTTTATGAATAACCGCAACTTTCGCAATCTGCATTCTTTTGGGGAACACTGCTTGCTCTATGCAGAAGTTAAAAATATATTCCAGGACTGGACTAACGATATCGGCTACATGTTTGACTGGTAACATTTTCAGGCCGTCAATATCCTGTGCCTTAGTGTTGGGCAAGGCCAGGAGATCATTTCTGATTTCATTCGCGTCAGTAGGTGACAGGAATGCACTAGAAACAACCCTATCGTCCAGGCATTGCACACTCATTAAATTCCCATTTTGAGCTGCTTGAGACACAAAGTAATTGTTGAAAGTGTCTGCTGACTCCTTTCCGTTCACAGGTTTGTTGTCGACCAAAATTTCGGACACGCCAGTAGGAGTTGTACCTCGATTTAAAATTTGAATAATGTTGCGCCACACAAGATCAGCCTTTTTAAGCAAGTCACCGTTGAACAGTTTTTCGATGTACTCTTTTTTCGCACGACGAAGGAAGGACGTAACTTGGTTCCGATATGTTTTAAATTGTTGAAGGTCATCCAGTGACCTAGTTTGGACAAAGCGGTTGTACATGTCTGTTTTCTTTTTTATCATCTTTAGGCATTCTGTGGTTATCCACGGTTTTCGTGCTTTCCGGGGTTTTTGGAAGGTTTCGTAAGGAAAGTTTTCTTCATGTTTAGACTTAAATATTGTAATGAACGCATTATAGGCATCATTAGGATCGGTTTCATTGACAACGACACTCCAGTCAATATTCCTTGGTGCAACACGAAAGTGATTTAATGTGGTAGGATTAATGCGCCGGTATTTTATTACAGTTGAACTACATTGTTTTTTAGACGTTAAAGAATCGACTATCAGGTATATGGGCAGGTGGTCGCTGATATGAGCAGTAATAACCCCTGATTTCAAACAATCAGCTGGAAGATTGGTGAAAAAGACGTCGATTGCCGTCGCTGCCTGCAACCGAGTGGGCTCTTTTATAACAGAAATAAAACTATTGCACTGCAATATGGACTCAATTTCTAGTTTGTTGGTAGAATATGAGAGCAAATCTACATTGATATCCCCGCCTAGAACAAGATTAAGATTATTGCCCATTATTCAACGCGTTGCCGAGATCGTATGGAATTAGAATCGCCTTAGAGTCATGGACATGAGCATAAAAAGACAAAAATATAAATATTTCTTGTACGCAACGAGTGGAGATTTAGGTGAAAAAATGCGTCTGGTTGCGAAAAGGTAACCCGAACGCCGTGGCGTTATTGGTGGCGATGCTCTCGAAAGCTGACCGCTGCTGGCTCCGCCTCTGCCCTAACGCAGCTGGGGGCACGTATTGTAGTGTATCCTCCTCTTGGAGCCAATATATTATCGTTCTATAGTTACGCTATGGTCGCTTTAGTATAGTTACAGTGCACTAGAAGAGACCGTCGATGACACTTATACCGTTTTATTATCCCCCTGACAAAATGTAAAAAGAACATAAAAGAAACAGAGGGGCAGAGGGACCAGTAATACTTTGCCAGTCTTAAAGCCAAATCAATAATTTTAAGAGCTAAATTTTCCAAAGAAAAAATTTAAAGAACAATCGAATCTCCAAAAACAAAAACAAGACCCAAAAGAAGAGGAAACAAAAGACACAGTAGTGATTGCTGTCCATCAATGCAGCAGGATGGTTGACGGAGTAAAAATTCCTACGGAGTCCGTCATTGCCACATTTGCTGGAATATTTGGCCGTCAGAGATTAAGGTGTGGCCATTGGTTTTTCGAGTAGATGCCTTTAACTCTCGGCCCCTTCAGTGTCAAAACTGCTAGCGATTTCTCCAGAGCGGCAAAGCCTGCAAATCGGCCTTACGCTGCTGTGCCTGTAGGGAACGTCATTGCAGAGAGGAATGTCCTGAACAGCAAGAGAAATGTTGTTTGTGTAGCGGTGCTCACCCTGCTGTTTCGCCTGACTGTCCTGCACGAGCACAAGAAGTTCAGGTGCTCGAGCTTATAGAAAAGCGCAGATGAACGCGGAGGGAGGCTTTTGCCGCAGTCAAGGAGAGAGCCTCAGGCTACTCTAGTGTGGCCGCCAAATGCCCACCCATAGTGGATTCTAGTTGGTCCCAGGCTATTACAGCGGCAGTTGAGAAAGCTGTGGCAAATGCAATGGATCGCATTATGGAAACTGTGTCCACGTGCATTTCGCAGGTCATAGCTGCTCAGATGACCAATCTTCTGCAGGCGTCCACCGCTCCGCTATTCTCTTCTTTGGCTTCGGAAGCTACCCCTCCTTCTGTAGTAATCGATTCCGCTCCACAGGGCCAAAAGCAATGTGAGCAACAAAATACCTCTCAGGCCTCTCCTTCGAATAGCGTTATGGACGCATCCTCTATGGATTGTATGGATATGGAGTCTGATCTCCGCGCCCAGAAACAAAGTGAGTCTCCTCTGAATATTGCAGGTCCATCTTGCGCCCAGTCAAAGACAAAAGAAAAGCAACGCAAGTAAAAACGCTAAGACCAGGATTCTAGAAAAGCCAGTCGCGGCTGCGGCGCTCCCCCAAAGATAGGGTTCTTAAGTGTACTTCAGTGGATTTTTTGTCGATCTATATTCTCAGCTTCAACAGATTTAAATTGCCTATGCAATCAGCTTCTACCTGATTTAGTTGCTTTACAGAAAACATGGCTAACTTTAAATTTCGATTATGATCTCAAGGATTACCGTCCGTTCCGGCTTGATGGGTCATCACGAGGGGGAGGATTGTTAGTGCTCATATCTACAAAGTTCTGCCACAGGGCATGCATTTCTTTTCAATATGCGGACAATGAATGTGAAATCCTTACGGTTGACTTCAGTGTCCCAGGTCAACAGCCCTTTACGGTAGCTAATGCGTATTTCCCGTCAGGTGGGCGTCACACTCGGCCCCTTGACTCACTCATGTCTAGTAGCCGATCTCAGTTTCTATTACTTGGAGACTTCAATTCGCATCATGTAACGAGGAGTTTAAAACAGACAGCTTTGGTTCTAGACTATTTGATTGGGCTTCTGGCAACAACTTGGTCTGCAACAATTCCGGATTGCCTACGTTTGTTCGTAGTCAATGCCGCTCTGCCTTGGATTTAACATTTTCCTCCACAGGAGTCTCTGTTATGTCTTGGGCGCCTGTTGGCTGTGCAACAAACAGTTATCATCTACCGATTACTTTCAAGTTTGCGTGTAAATTAACTCTTCCTGAGCGACATCAGCGCACGTTAATAAATTACAGTTGCTTTAAAGACACGCTAAAGTCAGCCCTCCAAATCACTTCAGACACTTGAGCTCAGAGAAGTGCCGAAAGCAAGGCGGCAAAAGTGAATTTTTGGTTAAGAGAACAAAGGATGCAATCGCGAACAATTGGTGGAATGCTGAGTGCACGCGTGCATATAGACGACGGAATGCAGCTTGGAGGAAACTTCTCATCAATCAATGCCCAAAAAATTGGCTGGATTATAAATATGTTGCAGCAACATTTAAGCGCACTGTCGCTTGTGCAAAGGAGGAGTATAATACAAATCATTATGATTTTCTTTCCCAATCAGGAAATAAACGAGCTTTGTTTAATTTCATGAGGCGCAACAAGGTGATTCCTACGGCTGCCAACATTGAATCCCTCGTTCAGTCCCCTTCAGACATCACAAAGGCCTTAGAGTATATTGCGTGTGGCCTAGAGCTTCACTTTACATCTGCTTTACCTTCTCCTACTATATTCACATGCACCTCAAGTGATTTCACTGAGGTCTCTATGCCTGAGCTGTCGCAAATTGTTCTGCGCTTATCCCCAGCAGCTCCTGGCCCCGATAAAGTCACTTCATCTATGATCAAAATTTTGTTCAATGAATCTCCTGCAGACCTGTTGGCTCTAATTAACCATTCTATTAAAAGTCCTTGGATACCGCATGAGTGGCGTCTTGCCGAAATAGTTCCATTGCTTAAAAAGCGAGGGGAGGGCTTAAATTTAGACAATATACGCCCTGTTTCGTTAACATCGAACATAGTGAAATTGTCGGAAAGGGTCCTTCTCAGCCGTGTCATGTCATTCATTTCAGAAAATGCTGTATTGAATCCATGTCAAATTGGTTTCAGGCCGGGTTGTTCAATTTGGTGTGCTCATACTGACCTTGAGAGTCGTATTAAATTAGCTCGCAATAGAAAACAGTTTGCTGCGCCTGTCACCTTGGATGTCAATAAAGCATACGACCGCGTTGAGCACTCGACTCTATTACTAAGATTACAGGAACTAAACTTCCCAAGCTATTTTGTATCCTGGATTTCGGTTTTTTTTGGAAAATAGAGAATTTTACTGCTGCCAAAATAGTTTTTCCTCAAGGAGATTTCGACAGAGAAGAGGTGTTCCGCAAGGATCAGTCATCTCACCTCTCATTTTTAACATATTTCTAAGCTCAATTCCATGCATTCAAGATGTGAAAACTTATGTGTACACCGACGATATTGCATTTTTTGCATCAGCAGGTGACATTCACACTCTTTATTGAATCCTGCAAAATTACCTCAATGTTCTTGACAACTGGTTAGGAAGAATCCATCTCTCCCTTAATGTGAAGAAATGCGCATTGTTAGTATTTCCAGTTTCGGTTCCTGTAAATATGTGCCTTGTCTACAGAAATAACATAATACCTCAAGTTCAGACGGTGAAGTATCTCGGAGTAATATACGACTCTACTCTATCCTGGCGGCCACACATTGAGCAAGTTTCTGCAAAATGAGTTCGGGCGATTGGCATCCTACGCAGGCTTTGTAGTGCTAGGTTAGGCATGAGAACGCATACGCTTCTGAAGATTTATAAAATGTACGTCCGACCAATTTTGGAATTCGGGTGTGTTTTATTCTCAGGAGCTCCTGCCTATAAACTTCGCCCTCTTGTGCTTTTGGAGCGTGAGGCATTGCGCCTTTGTCTGGGGCTTCAAAAATATGTCGCCAATGCTGTTCTGCACCTTGAGGCGCGAATGCCATCGTTCTCAGCTAGGTTTTGCCTTTTAACAGCTCAAACATTTTTAAGATTTTGCGAATTACCTCTTCACGCTTCCAGCATGATATTGCGTAGTCAACCTTCCGCCTTTTCTAGTGCTGCCTGGTCTCGTTTTCATACCCCGCAGATATGTTACGTGCAGTCCCTCCTTGATTGCATAAATATTCATTTCACAGATGTCCGCCAAATATATAACAGCTCCTCGTCTGTCCAGATTGAATTCGATGACATTTTACCATCGAATGCAA
The DNA here is from genome assembly GCA_030143305.2 of Amblyomma americanum. Classification (NCBI taxonomy): domain Eukaryota; kingdom Metazoa; phylum Arthropoda; class Arachnida; order Ixodida; family Ixodidae; genus Amblyomma; species Amblyomma americanum. Next base: position 19,143 of record JARKHS020031318.1, on the reverse strand, counting down.
AGCTTCAGCCCTTCCCGCTTCTTCAGGGTCTATTGCAAGACAACCTAAGGTCCTTCCCTCTCATGTTCTTATTGCTACCGATGCCTCGCAGGATCGCGAAAAGGCAGGTGTGGGAATTTTTTCGCCTAAACTGGATTCGTCTTTTTCTCTCCGTCTTCCTGACTTCGCTCCAATTTGTCTGGCTGAATTATTAGCAGTAATCTTAGCCTTACGAAAATTAGATACTACCGTTTCCCAGGTCGTGGTTATGACAGACTCTCTGTCCATTTGCTCTTCCTTATCCTCACCCATTGATTCTCGGGCATTACGCCTCTTTAAGTTCCTGATTCCGCTCCATCTAAATTCGGTAAGGTTGCTTTAGGTACCAGGTCACATGGGCTTTCACTTGAATGAGGTTGCAGATTCCTTAGCAAGAGCCTCTCTCACCGGCCCAATTGTTGCTGTCCTGCCAACGTGTGCATATAAAGCTGCGGTGAGGTTTCTCAGCTACACATATTTCAGGAATTTGCTGCCTCGACTCTTACATCATCTCCCGAATATCAGCATCTTCTTCATCCTTGGAGTAGCAAAGACTGGCGCTCACGCAGACTAGAGGTCTATTGCACGCGCTTGCGTTGCCGGTTTCCCCTTCTAAATTTCTACCTTCACAGATCTGGCCTGGCAGCTTCCGCACTGTGCCCTTTTTGTGCCGAACCTGAGACAATAGATCACTTCCTGCTGTTCTGCCGCCGCTTCTCTCATTTGAGGATGCGTCTTTTGCAAATTCCATTTCATCAACTGGGCTTGCTTGTGTCTTCCGCGGTTGTTCTTTCATTTGGCGCTTCTTTGCTTGGACGAAGCGACAGGAGTGTGCGCTCTGCTGTGCAAAATTTTCTTCAAGAAACGCAGCGACTTCCATTATAATTTCTTTTTCCCGCTCTCAGTCAGTAGGACATTGAAACATTACAGGCATTGTATACTTTATGAAGGCAAAACGCGCCGTAGGAACGGGATACAGGAGGGAGTGAAAGAAGCCAGCAAGAAAGAGGTGCCGCAGTGGAGGACTCCCGAATAATTTGAACCATCAGGGGATCTTTAACGTGCACTGACACCGCACAGCTTTTGGGCGCCTTTGAGTTTTGCCTCCATCGAAACGGTGCCACCGCGGTCGGATTCGAAAAAAAGAAAATTGGTTTTTTGGGGAAAGGAAATGGCACAGCATCTGTCTCACATATCGGCCGACACCTAAACAGAGCCGTAAGCGAAGGGTTAAATTAGAGAGTTAAAGACGAAAGAAAGAAAGAGGTGCCGTAGTGGCGGGCTGCGGATAAATTTCGACCACCTGTGTTAGGGTTAATAATAATAATTGTTTTATGAGGAACGGAATTCACGCAATATCTGTCTGATATCGGCGACACCTGAACCGCGCGGTAAGGGAACGGATAAAGGAAGGAGTGAAAGGAAGAAAGGAAGAAAGAGGTGCTAAAGTGGTGGGCTCCGGAATTATTTCGACCACGTGGGGATCTTTAACGTAGACTGACATCGCACAACGCACGGGCGCCATAGCGTTTTGCCTCCATCAAAACGCAGCCGCCGCGGTCGGGTTCGAACCTGATGGCTCGGGTTCTTTTTAAGCAAAATTTATTGCCCCAGAGCATCAATGATGGGTGAAAACGTGATGAATAATGTAGTAGAGATTAAGTGAATGAAAAAAGTGAGCTGATTTGAGGAGTGAGTGAGTGAAATCTTTATTGGATCTTTCAAGGGTTTCGCGGTTATGAAGTTTCCGTCGTCTTCTCTGGCGCTGGCGTCTTGAGGATTCTCGTCAGCAAGGGTGGGCCCCTATTCCAAGTCTCCACTGAGTCGTGCTGCATCATTCGCGTGCTGCACTAAGGCCCTTTGGGTCGTGAGCTCGCCGCTGGTGAGCCGACTCTCCCATTGCTCCGCACTCGGGTGTTCGTGTTGGTGGAATGCTTTTCCTTAGAAAAATGTCCTATGGCCGGCTATAAAATTTTGGCCCAAATAGCTATAGACCTATCCTATTTCTGTCTATAGCTGTCTATACAGGCTGATATTTTTCTATAGAGAGCTTAAGACAACTGTATGGTTCCAAAGCTATAGATTTAGTGGCATAGATTTTTCAATAGCTGGCAATAAGCACCTCTGTGGGTGCTTATAGACGTTCATAAAAGGCCATAGACGGACATAGCTTTTTCCATAGACGCCCATAGGATTTTTTTTGTATAGGTTGTTGCGTTCGCACTCCCACCTGATATGGTAAAGTGTAGGTGTGGCATCGCACCAAGGGCAGGTGGCTCTGTATTGTGTCGGGAACATCTTATTAAGTATGTGTAGGTTAGGAAAGGAGTTCGTCTCTAATCTGCGCCAGCCGGACGCTTCCTCCTTTGTTAGGGCTTTGTGTGGTGGTGGATATCTAATTATAGCTTCCCCCATGCAAGTTCAAGGTCTCTGCGTATCCCCCCTCGCAAGCCTGTAGGCGGAGCTCCGGAGCATTTGACTGCCCTGCTCGGAATGCGTTACCTCGAGCTAGGCTGTCTGCCCTTTCGTTCCCCCTATGCCCGCGTGGCCCGGGATCCATTTTAGGTTATGCCTGGGTTTCTCCTCGGTGGAGGTTACCCGCTGAGCATTCTAAGGGCTGTTCTGCTGATCCTGCCCCTCATGTAGTTCCTGTGCGTCTCCTTCGAGTCCGTCAGTATGTTGAGAGATCGGCCCGTTCGGTAGCCTTCTGCTGCCGCCAGCTCAACGGCAATCTTTTCGGCCTCCGCTGTGCCGGCCACTTTTGCCGTGGCACACGTGATCATGTTTCCTTCCTTGTTTACCACTACCGTCGCGGCTACGCGTTCTCTCTCGCGCGGATATACGGCAACGTCCGTGTATACGGTGTTGTATAACGGGGCTAGGGTTCTATCTACGTACTCGACCCTCGCTTTTCGTCTGTTTTCGTGAAGACTGGAGTCCATGTTTTTCGGCAATGGTCCCACGTTAATGGTTTTCCTAAGGTGGTCCGGTACGTCCGCGTATCTGTCTACTAGTCCGCTCGTGTCCCGACCCAACCTTCTTAGGAGCGCTCGTCCCGTAGGGGTGCCTCTGAGTCTCGTGGTTTGCATTCCCAGCAGAGCTTCGGCGAGCTCGCTGAAGGTGTTGCTGATGCCTAGCTGGAGCAACTTTTCGTTCGACGTGTTCTTGGGTAGGGGCAGAGCAGTCTTGTACGCCTTCCTGAGAATGGTGTCGGCTTGCTCTCTTTCCGCCTTGGTCGTCGCGTGGTACGGCAGGGAGTACGTGACTCGGCTGAAAATTAGGCTGTTGACTAGCTTGAGAGTGTCTTCTTCCTGCCTTCCGTATCTTTTTTGGGAGACTCTGTTGATCATACGGCCCACCTGCTCTGCCGCCTTGCTCAGCAGGCTGATGGTGTGGCTGCATTTCCGGCTTCCTTGCAACCACATGCCCAGGATCCTTATCATGTTCTTTACCGGGATGTTATGTCCCTCGATAACGACCTCCAGTGTCACTTGGGTGGGATGCTTGCCGACCCTTAGGAGTTCCGACTTCTCCATCGAGCATCTTAGGCCCCTCTCTCTGGTGTAATTTATACGCAAGTTGCCGCTTCCTGTAGTTTTTCTTGCTTTTCCCCGAGTGATCCTTTGGTGACCTATATCGTGACGTCGTCGGCGTACATCGCGTGTTGGATGCCCTGGATCTCCTTGAGCCGTCTACCGAGTCCAATCATTGCCACGTTGAAAAGGACGGGCTATATGACGGATCCTTGGGGTGTGCCTTTGCATGGCGTGGGGAAGACGTCGCTCCTCAGCTCGCCCAGCCCCACGGTCGCCGTTCTGTCGCTCAGTAAGGCTCTGACGTAATTGTGCGTTCTCCTCCCGCAGTTGCTGTTGTTGATGCCTTCCATGATGGCCGCGTGGCTTACGTTGTCGAAAGCCCCCTTTATGTCGAGGGCCATGACGACGTTTTCGGCCGCCTTCGGCATCGTCTCGAGCACTTCCTCCTTGAGTTGGAGCAGCACGTGTTGCGTAGAGAGGTTGAGAGGTTGGTAGAGCGTACATGCTGTCCGGGTACCATTGTTCGTTCTCCAGGTGCGACTGGATTCTCTTCGTGACCACTTTCTCGTACAGCTTGCCCAGGCACGACGTTAGAGATATCGGCCTGAGGTTCTCGATCTGGAGCTTCTTGCCCGGCTTCGGAATCATCATGACGACGGCGTGTTTCCACTCCGCCGGCACTCTTCCCTCTTGCCAGAGCTTGTTGAGTCAGGTCGTAAGCTGATCTATCGCCTCGTCACTGAGGTTCCTTATTAGCGAGTTCCGGATCTTGTCCGCCCCCGCCGCCGTGTTCTTCGTGGCCGATCTTATCGCCTCGACGAAGTTCAGTAGAGAACGATGGTGTGGTCCCTGCGTCCAGGCAATGTATGAAGCAGGGTTGCTTGGTGAAACACCTGCTACCATCAGATGCCGGATCCTTGTAGCCTTGAGAGCTGGACAGTCTCACAGTAAGTGAGCGATTGTCCGGACCCGTAGAGTATCTGTTACGGGTCCAAGTTGGACTTATTTTTGGAAATGTGGCGGAGAGTTTGAAGGATGCTTCACTCCCGCCACCGGTTGGCCTGGTATTGCACTACCTCCAGGATCGGCCTTGTCTTTAGCGCGTCTTTACTATCCTGTCTTTCTATCCCCCTCGTTCAACTCTCCTTCTGTCTGCACGTGGTAGCGATTGTGGCTCGGCTTGAGCCAGTGAGCAGGCCTGTGCACTTTCCTTTCCTTCTCCCTGGCAATAACAGACAGACAGACTCACAGTAAGTGATGTATGTCGGCTTTAATGTCCTCGTGTTTACACATCGGACACCCTGGCCGAGGAAACAAATCTCGGTACTGAGGCCCCTTCCGAGTGACGGCTGGTGTGAGGGCAACCCCGACCCGGATCCTCCTAAGCGCAACCCCCTCTGCACGGGTAAGACCGCGGGGGAGGGATACCGCACACGGAGGGATGAGAGCACGTGTGCGGCGCCGGAGGAGTTCCTTTCGCGATGAAAGGAGGGTAAAAGTGTCCAATTGAAGGAGCCGAGGCGGGGATGAATTTGTATTCGCAAGGCGGGTCGCTAAATCTGCCCGGCTTTGATAGGTCAGCAGATCCCATGAGACCCACTCAATACGCACTGGCTGCGGGATGCGTGCCGCGAGCCGGTGGATGTCCTGACATATCGTTGTAGAGCGGCTAACACGTCGTAGCAACCGGACTTGAAGGGCGTCAGTGCGGATGACAGCGCGGGCCGCAGGGAGCACAGTTATGTCGGCCACGGAGCAGAGTGTTTCTTGAACTGCAACGAGCTCAGCACAAAAGGACGAAGGGGGTTCCGTAAGCTGAAACCAAGAGGTTTGAATCAGGGCAGGTCTGCACGGGTAGTAGATAGCTGTTGTTGCTTTGCAGTTTTGTATGATTGCGTCTATACGTAGACAACAATGGATCCTTAAGGCAGGTAAGCATCTCATTCCTCAAATTTCTGGCGAATCAGCGATTCCGAATTAGCCGATGGTGGCCGGCGATTATCTGTTGGCTTGTTGTCGCTAAGCTGTACAAACTTACATGGGGGAAGAACTGGCATTGGCGGCTGAAGAATGGAGTGGGACGTTGCATAAGTTCTCAGTGCATGCGAGGAGTAGGGTAGATTGGCCTTAAGGCGGCGAGCTTCACGGCGCTGCTACACTAGCTCATCAATGGTATTGAGGTGCGCATTCTCTTATAAAGCTATGACCGGTGTGATGCGTGGAAGGCACGTAATGGTCCTCATAGCCTCTCGGTTCGCGGCTTCAAGGTGATCCCATGGGCTCTTGTAAGATGTTGAAACTGGGATTGATAAACAATACATGGCTGCAGGACTGTCCTCACCAATTGCCGTGGAACGAACGAACCTGCGCCGCCAGTTTTAGGAGCAATTCTTCTAATATTCTCTCTAATCTAATTTCCTAATGTAATCTAATCTAAATATAATATAATCTAATTCTAACTCTCGGGTTCGGCGGATGCGGTTTTTTGACGCGTTCTTCCTACCTAAGTCTTTCCTCTCAAGTTTCTTTCAACTCTCCTCTGTCGGCAACTGGCGACGATTGTGGCTCACCTGGAGCCAGTGGGCAGGTTCTTTTCATTCTTCCTTCAGTCAGAGCACACACAGCGCCCGTGAGCTGTGCGATGTCAGCGCGCGTTAGAGATCCACAGGTGGTCGAAAATATTCCGGAGATTTTCAGTACGCTCGCCGCGATGACAGTTTTTTATTGTGCTCGTCTAGTAAGCCGAAGGGTCATATTCGAACCCCACCGCGGCGGCAGCATCCCGATGCAGGCGAAACGCGAAGGCGCCTGTGTGTTGTCGATGTGAGTGTTCAAGTTCAAGTTCGTCTTTATTTACTTCAGGAAGATGTAGGTAGGCCCGGACAAAAAGTGAAAAAAATTCAGTTGAAGGAGTCCGGACCCCCTTCTATATGGCAAAATACAACGAAGACAATACAGCGTTGTTAACAATGATAAGGTAGGAAAAAATTAAGAGGCACTGCGAGCATATATTGCTAAAAGACAAATAAAAGAACATTTACGCCGAAACCATGAACACTAAAGCTTTTGTACGCTTTTTATAATATTACAAACTGATTGATAGAATCAAGTACACATAATTGGAAACAAATGCTTGCGTATGTTAGCACATTTATCAACAGGACTGAAAGTCACCGCTCCAAGCGACAAGAATGTCACGTGGGCTACGTTTTTCCACAGATATGCCTCTACACAACAGCTTGTTTAATACATGTGGAACTCCAAAGCGTAACATAGAACGTCCGTATTCTCTACGACAGAAGGGAACGCACCAGAATGACTGATTTCGAAATGCATATGTTGAAATAGTGCCTTTCAGGCAAGATAGCTCTAGGAACGTATTCTGGGGGTAGCGTATACACTTTTTATATCTCAGTACTAAATGATATTCATATAGGTAATGAGCTGGTGTAATGTGAAAGAGTGAGAAATTCTTCGGTGTGCGCACGGTAATCCACGTTTGCTATGTGCCGGACTGCTTTCTTTTGGAGCATGAATATTTTAGTTACGTTGGCCTGCGTTGTATTGCCCCATACTAAAAAACAGGAATTTAAATGAGGGAGGAGCAGCGTGTTGTAAACCTGTATTTTCGTAGCCGTCGGAAGAAAATACCAAAATATTGCTAGCATTCCGACACATTTTGCAAGGCGACATAGAACTATACTAACGTGAGCGTCCCAGACCATGCTCTTGCTGAAAAATACTCCAAGTGTTTTGGCCGTATCTACAATTTCTATAATAGAATTCCCAATGCATACTGAGGCTCTCCCATGATCGCCCTATTTCTCGCTTGGAAAACAACTGCTTTCATCTTTTTCGCGTATAGTACCAGAGAGTTTTCTTCGCTCCAGTTTTTGGGGACATCCAGCCCGCTGTTAATGATTGGGACTAGAAATTCGAGACTATTAGCATTAAAGAGCATGCTAGTGTCACCTGCGTAAGTTAAATATTGAGACTTTTTACTTATATTAACAATGTCATTATTTAAAGGATAAAAAGTAAAGGTCCCAGTATACTTCCCTGTGGGACGCCGGTAAAAATTTTCTGTAGAGTGGGGAGCTCATTTTCTATTTGCACACACTGAAAACGATGTTGAAGATATAATTCGATGAGGAGGAGTGGTGTGCCACGTATGCCATAGAGTTCAAGTTTCTGTAGTAGTTTGTGGTGATTAACGCGGTCCAAAGCCTTTGAAAAGTCAACAAAAGTACCTATGCATATCTCTTTATTTTCAAATGATTCGAGAATTATTTCTTGTTGTGTTAGTAAAACTGTTTCAGTGGATCTGCCTTGAACAAATCCGTATTGAGACGTAGACAGTACGTTGAATTTGCTGTAGAATTTGTATAGTTTCTTACAAAATATTTTTTCCAAACCTTTGGAAAAAACAGGCAATATAGAGATAGGTCTATAATTCGACATGTCATTCTTATCTCCGGTTTTAAAGATTACAATAACTTTTGATACGTGCATCTGTTTGGGGAAGCATCCTGTCGATAAGGCGAGGTTATAGATGTGAGTAAGTACTGGAGCTACAATATCTAAAACATATTTAACAACCGCTTTACTATCTCTAAGTGAGGAAAAAATGCTGTTAACTTGTTCACTAGTTTGTTCAAGAAATATACTGTTATGTTTTCTAATCCCTTGCGTCTGCACCTGAGTACATGGCGCACTGCTCACAACATCCCGGGGAAATTTCTTGAACCTTTCAGCTAGTTCTGATCCCTGCACTGGTTTTCCATCAATGATAAATTCACCAACACATGGAGTAGATGGTATGCGGTTAAGCAGTTCATTAAGTTTTTGCCATATCTCTGCGCTATCTTGACAGCAGTCTGTCTGAAATTGTTCATGTAAGTATTTTCTTTATCGGTCCTTAAAAAGGCAGTTACTTTGTTACGCTACTGCTTGAACTCTTTTAGATCGTCAAGTGACTTAGTCTTGAGGAATTTCTTGAATAATTTGGATTTCTTTTTATCATTTTTAAGCCCTCTTTAGTGGTCCATGGCTTATGACTTTTCTCCTTCTTTTTATATGACTTTTCATTGAAATGATCGTGGTAAAGCTGCTTGAAAATAACAATGAAAGATTCATACTCAGCATCGGCTGTGTCTGAAAGAAATACGGTATTCCATGTTTCTTTCATAAAGCTTATACGGAAACCATCTAATGTCAGAGGCGTGATAGTCTGTGTTGTAAACCTTTCAGGGCTGTCACGGATTTTGTGGTCTGCGCAATGAACCAGCATATAGATGGGAAAGTGGTCGCTTATATCACTGCAGACGACTCCTGATAGAACAGACCGAGCGTTGATATTGCTGATAATGATATCAATGAGCCTCGCGCTGTGTGGCGTGACGCGTGTCGCTGTGCTGGCTAAAGCTGTTTCCACTAGATTCTATGACTGATAAAAGCAACGCCTGAGTAGAAGAGGGCTTTGACAGATCAATATTAAATTCCTCACCAATAATTAAAGTTAAATTATTATCAATAATAAAGTAGAGCAAATGTTCTAAGTGATCAAAGAAACAACATAAATCAGAATCAGGTGGTCGTTACATAACAGAAAAAACCTGGCTGCCTGATATCAGCTTTAGACATTCGGCTTCCTTTTCTATGAAAGTGAATTCAGAAACAATTTCACAGCCAAAGCCATTTTTCATTAGGAGTGCAAGCCCACCACCCTGTCTGCTCGGTCGGTTTAAGAAAAAAGTCTGGTAATTCTCTCTCATGCATATCTGGTCGTCACATGTATACCACGTCTCAGAGAGCATAATTGTGTCAAATTGCAATTCAAATTGTTCTAGCAGAAACGAAAGGTACTCCTCTATGTTCTGTGCAGAATGAATATTTAAATGAAAACATGTGGGACCAATTTCAGGACGAGTGTGTACAATAACACTGACATCACGTGGAGACGCAGCCATCACCTTTAGAGGACTGTAGTGCACCTACAAGGAGCCCTATTCAGACAATCTTTTCAGAATCCCGCACGTCTCTAATGTTTAGGACAAAAAGTATGGTGGGGCAGCCAGAAAAAGAATGTAAACCAAAAATAATGTTTAGGACAGTAGAAGCTTCCTCTTTCCGCGAAAGGATCTTCCCGCCATTTTTGCACACAAAGCTCTATCTCTTTTCCTTCTTTCTGGCAGCAGCCTTGCCGAGCAGCTGCTTCACGGCTGGGCACAGATGCTCACTTCGGAGAGTTAGCCAGTCGAAATTCTAATTTTCGTAGCCTTCTGTAGAACTTTCTCACGCTTAGCACGGCTCTTGAACTGCACAATAATGTTAGGGATGGCTTTCATCTTCTTACAGGGAACTCTATGCCACACTTCCACGTCCGCATCAGCGATAGGCTCATTCAAAATCGTGCCAATTTCATGAAGAATGTCCGGAAGGCTTTCATTTTGAGCATGGGGTACTCCTTTTATCTCAATGTTGCACTTTCTCGAATACTGCTCGGATGCACTGATTCTTTATTCGTGCTAATTAACTTCACTTTTCAGAGCTTCGCACTGATTCAGCAGTTTTTCATTCTTCTGCTTGAGAGATTTGTTTACTTTGATCAGCTCTCCATGTTCGTTTTTTATGCTCTCAAATTGTTCGTTGAAAAACTCTGCTTTTTTAAGCTCTCTGATCTCAGTCCTGAGTTCACGCTCCAATTTGGACTTGAATTCATTGATTTCCTTCCTGAGGTATTCACGAAACCGAGTAAAATCTCCCATTGTATGTGAATAAAAAGCACATGCACGCTACAGTACAAACAATAGCGGCAGCAGCCAAAGCAGGAAGTGCAAAACTAGTTCAGAAAATGTGCTAACCTGGAATGATAACAAGGAAGCTTGTCACTCGAGGTGCTTGTGCTGCCTCCGTTGCTGCCAAGTGACGGCGGCCAGGCGATGCTCCAGGTTATATAGGTTTTGGCTCCCCTGGTGGACGTGGCGCCAGTGACTTTCTTGCTTCGTCAGAGCCAGGTGTCCCTCTTTGCTGGTGTTGGCACCACGTGACAGCTGAATGCTGGTCTGATGCCCCGCTTCTGACGATTTAGTCGAAAACTGGAAGGATAACAAGGACGCTTTTCACTCGAGGTGCTCATGCTGCCTCCGCTGCTGCCAAGTTATGATCCACAGCAAATTATGATATCCAGGTGGTCTCCTCAGCGCCACCTGTTGCTTCCTTTCTTCTTTCACTCCCTCCTCTGTCTCTTCCTTAAAGCTCGGTTCGGGTGTCCACCGAGGCACGTGAAACTGTTACTGAGCCAGCTTCTTTCCTCAAAACGAATTTTTCATTTGCGGAGTCTTTTTTCTGGTAAGTGATAATAATATTAATAATATGAAATGGTTTTTGATGAAAGGAACTGACGCAGTATCTGTTTCATATATCGCTGGACACCCGATTCGCACCGTAGGGGAAGGGATAAAGGAGGGAGTGAAATAAGAAAGGAAGAAAGAGGTGCTGTAGTGGAGGGTTCCAGAATAATTTCGACCACCTGGGGATCTTTAACGTGAACTGACATCGCACAGCACATGGGCGCTTTAGCGTTTTGCCTCCATAAGAACGCAGCCGCCGCGGTCGGGTTCGAACCCGGGAAGTCCGGATCAGTAGCCGTGCGCCCTAACCACTGGGCCACCGCGGCGGGTCTCTGGTAGGTGAAAATTGTTTTTTTATGAAATTAAGAGAGAGGGAGAAAACCTTTATTTACACAGATTAATTTGGAGCCCTCAGTCCAGGGCCCCCCTGGCGGCAACTGACTTGCGCACTGGCTGGACGAACCAGGCTTGCTGGTTCATATTGTTTATGTCTCTATAAAACTGTCTGCTGTTACTGGCGTAATCTCACGCTGCCGCACATTTCTTTCCACAAGCGCTAAACTACAAATACATTACGCTCTATTTCTTTTTCATATTAACTACTGTACACTGGTATGAACAACAACTAAAAGAAATATTAACAAGCTTCTCGTTTTGCAGAGGAAAATTGTTCGTCTTATCGCTAACACCGAACCAATATTGAGTGTTAATCCCACCATAGCATCATTCAATATGATCCGTGTAGAGAATATATATTAATGTCATTTGTTACAAATAACATACTTTTCTTACACAGGTAGGAGTAATTTCTTGACACAGCATGCTTCCCTTGAATATCGTACATCAACAGTTAACACTCGTTGTACTGACATTTGTTCCTTACCACAGTTTCGAACTGATTACAAGCGGCAATCCTTGGCTCCAATCTGCCATTTTTTCTTAATAAATATCAAGATACTGCTGTATTTAGTCCAAAACAACTGCGAATATACTTTGTGAAAATTTAATCTGTATTTATTCATATGTCGTATGAGAAAATTTGTTATTACTGTACTCTTTTTTGCATTCATTCATTATTGATAAACATTCTGTTGTGTTGCTCTCATGCATACGCTGTATAATTTATTTGCTAATTATTAATTGATGAGCACTTCTGTAGTGTTCAATAATTGTTATTTCGTTCTGTCTGCTGCCGCCATGTAATGGTTTCCTGGGCCTTCGGCAAGCTGCTCGTACAGCTTTTAGCCCAGGCGACCATCCAGATACTTGATGGAAAATAAAATATTATTTGATTTGATTTGGTCCAGGTTCTCGATGGTCAGGGCTAACTCCTACTGCTCGTGTATCGGGCATGGCAGAAATTTTGTCCGGTTTGTTTTGAAATTCCCCAGGATGTATGGTAGAGCTTGGAGCTTGCTCCGCACCAGGGACAAAAACTTTTGTTTTTGTGGGTCTGATAGGGTGCAAAATGTGAAGACATGAATATGTGCTTGTAATCTCCTCCAGTCAATGGCATCTGAGGAGGGCAGTTGTATGTGTGGCGGCGAGAAATGTCTTCTTTCTAGCCTAAAGCGTTCTAGCTTCAGGAAATGAAAAATGACACACTGTTTCACGCATAAACCGACGACTGGGGACAGATCAAAACCGCTACCGGTGTCCACTAAGTTCGGTATTGACATAGTAGTAGGAGAAACGCCGAATTGAACCTATAAACTGTCCGTGTTCTTTATGGTCATTGGTGTTAGCGTTGACAACTCTTTCAACTCCAATGAGTTCGAGGAAGAGAATCCTCATAACTGGCTCCCTGGAGCAGCAGACCCAATACCCATGATATCTGATACCTGATTTAATATCTCCAGCGGATCCTTATACCTAAGATATTAAACTTATTTTTGGATTATGACGGAGTGCTTGGCATGAAGCACTCTGGCACGGGCCGGCCTGGTATTGCACTGCTTCCGGGTGTGGCCTGGGGCATCTTAGAGCGCACTTTTCTTTCTGTCTTTGCACTTCTATCTTTTACTTCTCCTACGTTCAGCACGCGGCAGCGAGTGTGGCCCGGCTTGAGCCAGCAGGCAGGTCCGTGCACTTTCCTTTTCTTCCTATCAGTAACAGCGGCAGCAGCAGACGCCTCTATGGAGCTTTGAGGTATGTGGCGGTGGGAAGAGAGGAATGTTGGCTGCATGCGTTAGCGCTTACAACGTTGTCGCAGACACGCGCCACTGCAGTAATAAGTCGCAGCGTTCATTGTGTGACAAACCTCTCGCGATCAACCATTAATTTAACCACCACCTGGCATGGTTGCCTATGTAGTGGGCAGGACGAAGTCAACGTTAGAGGTCAAGGCGCGTCTACTTACCAGACACAACACAGCTTTTGCTCTCTAACTTGGCTCAGCAACTGTTGAACCGGACCTAGTTTTCTGCAGTGGAAAGCGCTTACATTGATGAAACGACTTGGGCCAGTACAGGGAGACGACGAATAGATCGAGCTCCAAACTTTCAACAGATTTATTATTTTGACAGAATACGCTTTTAAAGGATGTTGGGAGGGGATTATTAACATTCTTCAGAAACTCTTTAGACAAATGCTAATACAACCTATCGACATCGAATAGAAAGACTTGAATGTTGTTACACTTTGTTGTACACCTTATCAACCATCATCCGACAATTGGCCACCCTTATCCAGGACTCAGGTATTATGAACAGTTTATATATATATATATATAATATATAATATATATATATATATATATATATATATATATATATATATATATACTTCCTATCAACCACTTACCAATAATGTTTAACGACAACGTATGAACGGTCTTCTTCCAATTGTCACCACTACCTAAAAGGCTAGAGTACATAGACAGTCTTTATGCTCCTGTCAACCACTTACCGAAAACGTCTACCAACACTCTATTAGCGGTCTTCCGAGAATTGGCCACCGCTATCGAAAAGACTCAAGTATGAAAAAAGTTTTATACTTCCCATTATGCCCTTATCAAGTTGCTATATGCTTCCTATCAACCACATACCAACAATGTCTACGAACGCCCTGCCAGCAGCCTTCTGACAATTGGCCACCGTTATCCTAAACACTCAAGTACCAAGGGGGTATTTATTTTTAATTCCTACCTGTCAACTTATCAACGCTTGGAAACGTGTGTGTTAACTACACTGTATGGCATTTTTATCAATAATGTTTTATCCGTTCAACATCTTTCTGTGAATGCTGTAACCTAGACTGTTTGAAGAATAATATCAGCAAAATACAAATTATTACATTCATTTATTGCACACAAGCCCTAACGTACATAAGTCCTACAAGATAGGCATGACACATCAAATTATTTTTTGTAGAACAATTGCTTAACAGAATATTGCCTTCAGCAAAGAAGCTTTTTCCCCATCAGTTCCCTCTTGATAACAATGACTGACACACAGAAATTGTCTAGCGATTTTATATGCCTTATACAAAGCCGCCATGCATCTCTAAGAGTAAATGTTATTGACTGTAGGCTTGAGATATATAAATAGATTTTTCTTATGAAACGCGCACATATTTTCGCACGATGCAGACAAATTTTGTCGAGCCACAGCGGCGATGGCACCCGGGCCTCAATATATAAAACGTTGTGAGCCACACAGAGTTCTAATAGACGGTTTAAGGCTTGGTGCGTTTAACGTCAAAAAGAGACTCATGATAGTGAAGGCGTAGTGGTGGCCTCTATATAACTTAAACCACCTGGGGTTCTTTAACGTCCACTGACATCGTACAGTACACCTGCCTGTAACGTTTTCTCCTCAGTCCAAATGCGAGCGCCGTGGCCGGGATCCAACACGCGTCTCTCGGGTCAGCAGCCGAGCATCATAACCACTGAGCCACCGGGGGCCGCTGGTCTAATAGAACAATTTAGATGCACCAATTAAGCTTTCGGAGATTCATCAGACAAATGTTAATCGTTGCAGAGTTGGCAGAGTCAGGGCCAGGAGCAACAGAAGGTGTCCGCCAAAACTTTTTGAGAGACATTGAAGAAGACGTCGAATTGATCATCAAATCTAGAGGGCAGAGAAGAGCAGTGGAAAAGCGATGCTTCAGGCCTCTACTAATTTCTTGTGATGACTTTGTAAATTATCTAGGAGTCAAAACATATGAGGGAATGTTCTTAGATAGCAAAAGCCTTTCCCTAGACTCAGGAAAGAAAACAACGCTTCCTTGTTTCCTGATATAGAAACACAGTCGCTTTACACCATATTCTCCCTTGGCACGAGAACACTGCATCTCTTGTAGGGCTTGTGTACGTTAGGGCTTGTGTGCAATAAATGAATGTAATAATTTGTGTTTAGCTGCTATTATTCTTTCAACAGTCTAGGTTACAGCGTTCACAAAATGATTTTGACGTGATAAACACTTTGTGAATAAAGATAGCTGTGATAAATTTGTAATCAATTGAGTTGCAGGGACATTGTTTATGGATTACCTTCTTGCAGACTGCCTGTCACCGCCTATAAGTTCCGTTCATTCCGCGTTTCAGCAGTGCTTCCAAGGGGTGCCCCTTACCAACCTGCAATATAAAATTCCCCTTGCTGCTGCGTTAGATCTGAAGCGGAGTAAGTGCTTAACGCTTTGGACTCACCAGAAAAATTCAGCATCAGTTTAAGTTCCGCACTAAGTTCGCTTGAGTAAATCTTGCAACTGATGAGAAGAGCAACTGGGTCCGCTGATCAAGGTAACCGGGCACGCAATTTACAAACTGTTATGAAAGCGCTCTCTATTTGTTGCGCAGTCAACATGCATCCAGGAGGAAACTTACAACTGCGGCGGAGCAACTAAATCTAAAACACCGCGATTGGCTGCGCAGAAAAGTTAGAAAACCCGTGTCTATTGAGGTTAGGCTGTTTACAACATCCACATTAAACACTTAACCTATGACAAAAATTGGACAAGGGTAGGTAGAGTAAACCACCTACGCTCAGTGGACCATCAATCCCATAAATTCGGGAATTTTTCATATGAGAACTTCCTTTCTTTAGATAACCATGTTTATTGAAGCACTATGACGTCGGGTAAAATCCAAGTATAAAGGCAGGTTGAACCAGTGAAAGAGGATTGAATTGAATGGCAGTTCCACTATAACACTCTCAGAGACTCTATTCTCTAGAAAGAGCTGCTGCACCAACTGCGGCTTCCAAAATATTGGGCTTAACGTTTGCGCATACCCTATCCTTTATATTTTAGACTGCGGGCTAGAAAATCCAGGGTCGTACTAGGAAAATTGGTTATGTTTTTGGGCTCGTGCGTCATGCACCACCATCACGATACACTGAACAGGTGCACCTGGTGTGAAGCCCGAGACACAAGTTGACGGGCGCTCTTTCCAGGTTTGTCTGTAGAAACAGGAGACCTGTGCACACTCTGAGCGGGAGCTGCAGCAGGATAAATAGACGACATAGGAGAGGCTTTGGATTTAACATTAATGAGAAGATCTGTGACAGAATGACATGAGATATTGCATGTAGTTACAGATTTCACCAAATGTTTCGTGAAATTGCCATAGCCTTCTCTATCGTCGCGACTTTTCTTTTAGACAGGTCACAGTCCGCCAGAGTAGTGTGCTGCGCTGCCACACTAAAGCAGCTATACGTGTTTTCCTTAGCAATCGCAATGGTCTCGTGCCTACAGCAACGGTTCTCATTAAATAATTTCCATCCCTTGTATTTCCCCAGGCCTCGCAGGACAGCTGAAATAAGTTGAAGAGTGGCCACCATTGCACAAACAAGACATCTTTTTTTTTCACAGAAGTCTTCACGGGGATGACTTGCACTGTGCGCACAGCACCCGGAACTTGAATTTGCAGTCACTGCGGACAGTCGTCAATCACTACAACAGAGGAATTTCAGCGGCCATGAGGAATATTGATCCACCATAAAGCACAGAGACCACACGTCCATTTCAGATGAACACGTGGTTCCGGAAAAAGTGGCAATAACTGACACACTTGGTGATTTCACACACTTAACCACACTAGTGCATCCATGGGCGGAAATCACCCCAGCAAGAGAGAGTCACTCAAGCGTCATCGAAGGCCTTAGAGGAGAATGGACCACCCGTACAAGACGCTCAGAGCATGCAAAGTGTTGGGGGATGAAAGCGCTCATCTGGTGGTTTCCAAGGAGGGACACCACAGCAAATTCATGATAGAGGCATGGTCCCACAGTACGCATGTGTGTGTACAGTGGTAACTCCTCGACCGAACTGTCAATCGTCAGAAATAATCTTGAAAGGAAGTGAGATGCCCTGCAACCAGCCTTCACTGCATATGAGTTGTTCACCTTAGCGACGAGCATAACGGAAAGGCTGCTGATGCCACCCCGAGAAAAGGCGTCCAAGGCCAGTTGATCTATGGGAAAGCTCGCCGAGCAGGGGAAGCTCTCGTGTCGAGAGGCAGAGGGCCACATTTGACCCAAGGCCACTGACAAGCATCTTGTTAAGGGGAGAACAAGGAAACAAATTTTTTTAATACAGTTTTCACCTGGTCACAGCAGCGACTAGATTTCCTCTCAACCTCGCGGTAGTATCGACTGCTGGCAGAGTTCCGAGGGTGCGAGTGCATGACCGTGCTAATACCCGTTGTTCTTACCTTATTACCCCTTCTTTTACGATACCCATTCTCTGTATGGTTGTCGTGGTACCTACTTTCCAGTTCTCGCCTTATCCTCCTCTTTCCAGATTAACTTCTCACAGCTGGTTCCCAGTGCAACTACCCAACAGTTGCGCCTTTTTAGACTCGTTCCATACGTCCTCCTTCCGTGGCAACCACCCTCCAGAGGGCGCCGGTGTAATGACCCACTCGTTGCGCATTCGTTCCCTGACATTACACCGTTCTTCTCAGGGCTACCGCACTCCTACATGGTTCCCATGGCAATGCACGCACCGGTTACGCCGACGGCTACGACATATTTTAATAGGACGGCGACGACGTGAAACCAAGAAACGGGCGCTCAACAACTCTCGTTTTATAAAGCGACGCGCCAGCTTTCGGCATTTCTCAGATGAAGAAAAAAAGGAACGCTGCGGGCACAGCTACGGTGCCCGAAGGCACGACGTCAACAGCCGACCGAGCAAAACAAGAAAGGAAGTCGTGGTTCTCCATTTGCACCTACGCTCAGACACGCAGTTTGGGGCCGTAATCGCTCACGGGAACCGCGAAAATGAAACACGAGAAATCGCCTGTGAGGTTTGGGAGACGGTCGGCCCACCCTGCGCCACTACGCGAAGCATACGGACGGATCACGCACCTGAATCGTGCAGGTCTTGGTATAGTGGGCGCCCGCGCATTTGGACGCGAATGGAGTCGGCCTGCAAGCGACGCCCTCCGCGCCAATGGGCTTACGACGCGGAAAACATGCACGTGAGCACCTGGAAGTCCTTCCCGACACGCAGCGACGTCTTCCGAGTGGTTACATGGCCACGCGGCATGATGCGCGCAATGACGTCGGTCGCTCCCAGGAGCACGTGGACCTTGCTGCTTGAGCACTCTTTGAAAGTACATAAGATGACCATGGATTTGAGGCTCAGGTCAACGCCCTAGTTGCGCGCAATAATGTGCCACAGGAGATCATCGGGTAGGGCGTCCGGAACGACATTCTTAGTCGCACGTGGCCGCACCATCATCGCCGCATTGGTGACAGCGTTCGCCTCAGCCCCTGGCCCAGAGGTTGTCTACTGATGCGCGACCGTCGGCTAGAACCTTATACCCGTAGCGTCTGGGCCGATGTTGGCCTTAAGGGCTTTCGTAACATATCGCATGCGGAGAGTTTTTTATCGCCGTGGGCTTGAGGAAATGCACATAGCCGTGCTCATGGCGGAGGCGAGTCAATCTCTAAATCCATGTCTTGTATGAGACCGACGCTGAGCCACGTGGGACAGCAGCCTGGCCCTATTCAGAGAAGTCCGTGTGGATGGCGTCCATGAAATACGGCTGGGGTGGCGCGGCGGCTGGGGCCTTCAGACGACCAGTCGAGGCACGACGTGCGAGTCGGTCCCAAACAGCTGCGTTATCAGGCTCGTATGCTTCCACTTGGCCCGCAAGATTTTTGCATGGCCCTGGACGTCGCGGATGACCGGCTGAAAGTCCGCGCACTTGGGAGCAATGTGCGCCACCAGGTTGACAATATGAATCCACGCGTGCAACCGGACGCGGTTCTTCTGTTTGGTGAGAGGTG